>CAJNIZ010046178.1:0-11969 GCA_905231905.1 Symbiodinium pilosum | reverse complement strand
GTTTAGGGTTTTAGGGTTTGAGGTTATGGGTTTTAGGGATTTAGGGGTTTTAGAGGGTTTAGGGTTTGGGGTTTAGGGTTTTAGGGGTTTAGGGTTTCGTGGTTTAGGGTTTAGGGGTTTAGAGTTTAGGGGTTTAGGGTTTAGCGGTTTAGTGGTGTAGGGTTTAAGGGTTCAGGGTTTAGGGGTTTAGGGTGTAGGGGTTTATTGTTAAGAGGTAACCCTACTTGGAGGGTCAGGGGGGGTTAGTAAGTAGGTGATTAATGCGGGTAACTAGGGTAACTATATGGATTATTAGGGGTCATTAACCTACTTACTTTGTCCCCTGACCAGGCACTACCCCTCCTTGCAAACAAGGCCTGAATAGACGCTGCTTAAGCCCTTCGCGGAATCTGTTTCTAGGCCGTTCTTCCCTACCTTGCTAAAAGCCTAAGTTTCATTACCTATAGCCAAAGAAAATATGGGGCTTGCCCCAAATTAGGGGTGCCTTTTTGGGGGTCCCCATAATAAGGGTTATAAATGGGTGTCTATAATGCAGCGAAAATGTCAGAGAGGTCTGTAAGGGCTTAGACCCTAAAGCGTGTTTGACCATGGACTTATAGGTACCTGAATGATAGCTCGCATACACCCCTTACTGAATCTCAACACCCCAATTCCAACGCTAAACCTCAAACCCTAACCCCAAATGTTGAAGCTCAAGCCCTAAATTCTAAACCTGAAGCCCCTAACCCCAAAAGCTGAAGTTCAAGCCCTAAACCCTAAACCTCAAACCTTAACCCTGAATGCTAAAACTCCAGCCAGAACTCTGAACCTCAAACCCTAACCCCTCAACGCTAAGTTTAAAACCCAAACCCTAACCCATAAACCGGGTCCAGCGGCAGACTCTGGAACGCGGCATGGCGGTAGACTCGGGGTTCGTTTGCAACCTCAGCACAAAACAAACCTAGAGGGTCCAAGTACACAAATCTTAGGGCTTCAGGTCCCAAATGCCCTTCAGGTTGTAGTATTTGGGACCTAAAACCCCATGAGACGGGTACTTAGACCCCGAAAGAAAATCATTGAGGGACCAGGGCTTCGAGTCTGTGTGCTTGGGGCTTACCTGGATCCCCAAAGCACGTCGAACAATGGCCTACTTGCCTATGTTTCAGGACTTTGGGCCTTTGTTTTTCTAATGGTCCAAGTACCCAACAGTCATATACTTACGAAAAACCTGTACTATACTTACTATTAGCCCTTAAAACCCAAAACCCAAAACCCTAAAACCTAAATCCTAAACCCTAAACCCTAAACCCCTTAAAACCCAAGTACCAAATTATTGGGTACTTGGGCCCTTTGGGTTTCACACAAGCCGGACTTTGAACTCAGGTCTTCCCATTCAGGTGAAAAGTTTAGGGATTACTGGTTTAGGGTTTAGGGTTTAGGGTTTAGGGCGTGTAGGGTTCAGGGATTAAGGTTTTTAAGTTTAGGGATGCTTCAATGGTAGTGAGGGGGTGATTCCTGAGAATCGTCCCTCTACAATGGGTACTGCTCCTAGCAAGGTTCAGTCTAAAATTGGGATGATAACAGCTATTATATACAGCAGCATCAGAAATATGCTCGAACAGCTACTGGGTGGAGACAATATCCCCTGAAACCCGAAATCCGTAACTCTAAACTCCCAACCCCCCAAAGCCTAAACTCTAAATCTATAAGCTCCTCCGGTCTTTTGGGGGGAGGGGGGCAGCTGAGAACTGGACAGGTTTGGGGGCTCTTAATCCCTTGCCCCGCCGAATACCCCCACTCTCACGCCAAGAATATTAAATAGTCCCAAAAATGGAAGGTTTAGGATCTAGGATGTGTCGTCCCAACCCTAAACCCTAAACGGGGGTTGCGGAGGTTCATGATAAGGTGGATATGACTAGTCCTTCTAAAATTCATCCTGAACCTCCCACCATCTTGCAACAGGACGTCAAGCAACAGGACGTCGAGAAAAGAACCAGCTGATCAGGGTTTAGGGTTTAGGCTTCGTTTGGGTTTTAGGGCTTAGAGTTTAGGGTTTAGGGTTTGTTTAGCTTCTGAGTTTGGGCCTTGAGCTTAGAGTTTAGAGTTTAGGGCTTTATCAATCCTATCTGCCCTGCAGGTCAAGCCATGCAATGCAAGGTTTAGAACTACTCCCCTCACACTAGTATGAAACACCCCTGGCGCCGGGGGGGACGGGGGGGGGGGCTTAACCTTAGTAAACCCTAAACCCTTAGCACAAATTAGTTGCACTATGGTTTAGATTTAGGGGTACCTATCTGGTGGTCCCAACCCACTAGATAAGGAAATGAATTACAAAAGGGTTGAGCCCGCTTGACCCTCCAAATAGGAGTTGGAAGAAGGACCTAGACCCTAACAACACTTAACCCTAAAGCCTAACAACCCCAAACCCTCTAACTTAACAACCCTAAACCGTAACAGCCCTGAAGCCTATACCATTGCAACCCTAAATTTAAAACCCCTAAGACCCAAACCCTGAAAACCCTAACAACCCTAAACCCTAACAACCCTAAACCCTAAACCCTATATATCCCTATATATCCCTATATATCCCCTTTAAAGGGACCTACTTAAACAAGCCAACAGGGCCTCCAAGGTGTAGAGTGTAACCTGGATGCCCTGGGTCCTCGCAGAGGACTCGACTGTACCAGTTTATATAGGGATTAGGGTTTAGGGTTTAGGATTTAGGGTCCACTAGGGAATTGGGACCCATAAATCCTTCTATAGTATGGTATTTTGGGGCCTAATTCCTTAATAGTTTTATATATGGACCCTCTGGGATAGGCCTTATATGGGGATAACGATGTAATATTAGGATTATATAGGGATTGTATAGGGTTTATATTGGGGTTGTATAGGGATAATGGAAAAGAAAATGGAGACTACTGCTTAGGGTTTAGGGTTTAGGGGTTCAGGGGCCTGGTGTGGTTAGGGTTGAGGTTTTAGGGGCTCGGGGGGTTAGGGTTCAGGGCTTAGGGGTGTTTAGGAGCCTGGGGGGGGTTAGGATTTAGGGCTTAGGGTTTAGTGTTAGGGTTTAGGGGTTTTGGGGGCTTGGTGGGTTGGGGTTTGGAGTTTGGGCTTTGTACTTTCGGCTTTTGCGGGAGACTGCTTCAGGTTTACAGACAGCGTTGTGCTAGCCACTTTGAACTCCATTCACAGGTGGGATGAGCGATGATGACTTGGCAGTGTTCGCTTGAGCTGTTGCGTTTTCCCCGGGCGTGCCAGCAAGTGTTTCTTCGTTCTAGCCCGGTCCAGAGTGTAAACCCTAGACCCTGATCCTGCTAACGCACAAGCGCGCATGGATCCAAAGTTTTAGGTCTGATACAAACGCAGCACTGAAGCGCGGCGTAGCGCCCAAAACACCAGGGGAGCGGTTTAGGATTTGGTTTAGGATTTGGGGTTTGGGGTTTAAGGGTTTAGGGTTTTAGGATTTAGGGTTTAATTATGGGTGTAGGCTTCCATGCAAAGCAGCTGAGAAACTACGACAAGCCACGAAACAATATCCAAGACTTGATCTCGCTTTCTGCCATCCCTGTGACTTACAGACGAGAAAGAAACGAGCAGATATGAAGAAACCCAAGATAAAAACAACGTCCAAAAGTCCCTGAAGCCAGTAATCCCAACCCCTATCCTAAAGCATATGGACGAGTGTGCAAGACTTTGCGGAGCTTCCCGAATGACCTGGCACCATCACTCCTCTCAGCTAGCCATGCCATGCGTCCATCTGACTCGTATCGGCGGAAGTGCGCCGTTGTACCCTTGTGTTGTCCACTCACCTGTGGTAGCACCCAATGGCGGATCACGGCTGACAGAAGCAAGCCACAACTAAATTTCGAGGTAGGTGCCCGCCGACAGTGGCAAGCTCAAATGAAGTGGGCAGTGCCCTTCAGCCTCTTCACGCCTGTCGTACGAAAGCCCTCGGTGAAACCCAGATTAGACTAGCCAAAGGGCGACCGCTTTGCTTTCTGTCTCCAAACGCCAGAACCGGGAAAAAGGACAATTCTTCATATACTCGTGCAAACATGCAAAAGACCTGGTACTGGAACTTCGTTTCATTCAAACTGATATGCAAGTAGCTGTAAGCCATGCAAAAAATAATGTCCACCTGAAATCTTCAACGGCCTCAGGAAAAATAGCCCGAAAACCCGAACCCTGAATGCAAAACCCAAAGGCCTATGCACCAAACAGCTTACCCCAGATCCGAAACCCTAAACGCACATAAAACTTGAAGAATGTCATCATAAGTTCTCCGCCCAGGTTCAGGATTGCCTAAGGATACTCAAGGCTAATTAAGGCCAACTGAGGGGAACTAGACTCTAAATCCTAGACCATGTGGGGAAGCACTAGAAAGCCCAAACCCTAATGGTAGTTTCCATGAACAGAGCGACCCCAATATAAACCCCCTAATACAATAATCCTTCTGATGGGGGCCCCAGACTGGTACCCCTAATCTTAGAAAACACCAAACTTAAACCCTATATATCCCTATAGAACCCTACATCCCCCTTTAAAGGTTCCCCATATTAATATCTTCCGAAACCCCCACATCTGTTGAACAAACAGCCCAGCAGACCCAGAAGTAGATCAATTACCTACCTTGATCTCTGTCTGCCTGGGAGCCGTGTAAAATTAGGCTATTACCCCTATATAACCCATATACATATTGTAGTTTCCATGTTCTTTCCATAATCCCTACTATAGTACACCTAAACCCTGAACCCTAAGCCCTAAACCCTGGGTTTAGGAAGTGGGTGCTGGCCGTCGGCCTAGGGTCTGAGATAGCTAATAAGTGCAATCACAGTACAGAGTACTTCAAACAGACCTCGAACTTTTGCTAAGTTGCGAGTCCTAACCTTTTTTTTTGCCTAAGTCGTAAACCTTAAGCCCTTAAATATAAACCCTATGTCTCTAAACCCCAGTTCGTAAGGCCCTAAACCCGCGTGACCTGGCGATGTTTTTGGCGTGAAGCCAGCTTGCCATTGCCACCCTCTGACCTGAGATTGAATCACACCAGCTCAGTTAAGGGTTTAGGGTCTTGGGTTCAGGCTTTAAGAAGGAGCAATTAGGAAAAGACTTTCCAACGCAGGGGAGTTTATATGAGTGGTAAAAGGGGGTATATAGGGACCATACAGACTGCTATTTATAAGCCGCCATGTTATAAGGCTTGTGTAAAGTCCCTGCATGCCAACTCGCCTGCTTTACCTGCTTTAGATCCTGTGGAACACCCTGGCGAGGGTTTAGGATATTCCTGTAACCCCAATAACCTACAGTTTTATGGGTTATACCTACTACTTAAGGGGTACTTACTTAAGGGATACTTACTACTAAACTTTAGGTTATTGGAGCCACAGGTTGGTTTTAGAGCTGAATGCGGTCAGCATCTCGGAATAGCAGCCGTACAGTAGACCCCCAAAATCCGCCCATAGCTCTGTTCCAGCTTAGAGTGACAGTTGCCACAAGAGCTAGAGGTATTACCAGTTATAGTGACGGCTTGATAACACACCTTTGAGGACAGCTACTAGCTTATCGATACGGGAAATGACCCAGCTCCCCGTGTCCTTTAACAAGGCTAATCTTGACAGTAGATCATATCCAGCGGCAGATCATGAACTTCCCGCTTAGCCAAGGAAGCTGCTTACAGCGAGAACATCCTCAAGTTTCAGGAACTTCTTTAAGAGTTTCAGCAAGCATCCCAGCAACAAGTATCTGACTCCTTGAAGATAACTATGGTACTTTCCCAAAATGAGGGGACCGCAGTCTAGACCCAAAACACCATAATCCTTTTAATGGGGACTCCCCAATATGTACTACTAATTTCGGGGCACCCCTATGTAGATATGTGAGCCATAGTCTATAAGGTCAAGTATCCCCCATAATAACACCTATAGTAGTCCCCGAGATAATCCCTTATATACGCCCCATTTAAGGACTTTAGACGATGGCTCATGTATGAGCACCACCCAGGGATAAATCCCGCCGCTCCCTTCAAGCTATGAGTTCAACCAACCGTAAGATGCAAGCTAGCGTCCGACATCTTCGAATGGAAGCAAGTTGACCTGAAATGAAGCCCAGATGGTCGAAGCACCCAGTAATTTGGTACTTGGGTTTTGGGGTAATAGTAATTATGATACAGGTCTTGGGTTAGTAATAGAGCCCTGGACTAAATTTGTAGTATATCCCTTAATAGGTCCCCCCCAGAACCCTATATGATCCCCTATGGGTCCGTAGCTCATATGATTATTAGGTACTTGGACCCTCAGGGAAGTTGAAGCCGGGATTCTTTAGGGGATGTGTAGGGATGGGATTTAGAGCTCGGCTTCCGGGTTCTGGGTTTTTTAGGTCTAAGGTCCTAGCAATGGGTCAGTGACATGGTCCCCTGACTCTTTTCTGGGTCCGTTGTAAGGTTCCAAAACCTATATATGGACGAAAAGATGAAGGGCCCACAATTCGCACCCTGCATGATTCCAGCATCTTTCACTTAGGGTTTCGACTTGGGGTGTTGGGGAAGCTGAGGGGAGTGACGTCGCACTTCGGTGAGCAGCTTCTCAAATGGTTCAGGGGCGTCGGGTAGCGCATGGCAGCTGTGCCAATAGGAGTCACCCCCTGCTGCAGCAATCACAAAGCATATCCAACCGAGGATGAAAAAGGACTTCTGGTGGTTAGCAGAGAATAAGGAAATGTAATCATCCTTATATAATCCCTACAAGCTAGTCCCCAACGCCTAATAAACTCTAATCCTACATAACACATTATTTCTCGTATTCCCTACGAACCCCCACCAAGAGGATTTCTATGCCTCTCCGAACGAGCGACTTGAAGGACTGGGGCTTAAAGGTGAGGGGTTTGGGATTTACGGCCTTGAGGTTTATAGCCTCCCTTAAGTAGATAGAATATGGCTTTGGGTATATTATGATAAAATCCCATATACCCCATATTCTATCTACTTAAGGGGACTGTAGGGATTGGAAGTGGCTCCTTCAGATCTGTGGCTGCAAAGCCGTGGGTCTGGGAACTCGCTGATGATCGGCATGTGGCTCCACTGCCAACCGCCTGGACCGCCCCACCCTAAACCCTAAACCCTAAACCCCTAAACCCTGAACCAGCTCCACCAGGATCCACCGGGAAACGAGTTTCCCGGCTGTAAAGCCCCCAGCAGTTCTGTAAGGCCTCTCGTCGTTGCAGCCCACACGCAGGTTGGTAGCCTCTCCACCATTGGGAAGACGTCAACCGCCAACAGTGGTTCCATTTTGAGCCGGGTGCCCGCAGGCCATGGGAACTCATCACCGTCTCCCTGCACATGGTTGGTCTTCGGCTATGGTTTCTGGGTTTTAGGCTGTTTAAGGTGTAGGGTTCTGGGGACCCTCCTAAACCCCAAGCCCTGAGGCCCTCAAAAGATGCCATGTCCCGATGGTTTAGGCTTGGGGTTTAAGGGTTTAGGGTTTAGAGATAAGGGTGTAGGGTTTAGGGCCCAATCTTGTGTATAACCTCCACTATGTCTGCTTGCTGCAAACGGAATGAGCCTCCAAATCACAGTGAGATCCCTAAATCCAAGCCCTAGCACCCTAGTCCAATGTACCCTCATGACTTAATCCTCAACCCTGAACCCTAAACCCTGAACCCTAAACCCTAAACCCCTAAACCCCTGAAATGACTCCTCGAAAGAGGACTCTTAGAAGGAGAAGTCGCCGTCTATCTGATAATCCCTAAACCCCTAAACCCCTACCTGGACCCCAAGAATACGTAAAAATAATGGCCTTGATGGCTGTTATTATGGGGTTTAGGGCTATTGCTTTACATACTTTTGGGGTTTAGGTAAACCCTGATCCCAAATCCCTGACAGCTGAGACTCCAGGATATGACGAACATACCTGAACCATCAGACCCCTGACATCCCACGATCCGTAGCTTCGTAACCCTCGGACCAAAACCCTAAACCCCCAACGCCCTCTTAAACCCCAAACAATCGCGACAAACAGACCTCACTGGTTCTTAGTAGGGAAAAGGGAATATATCATAGAGGGGTCATATTCCCTTATTCCCTACTGACCCCAAACCCTAAAGCCTAAAGCGTATAGGTTAGGTGGCCCCCCCGACCCTGTAGTAGTGGCTTTTGAGGGATAACAAGGACTAAATTAAGGTCCTCCAATATTCCTACTATACCACTATTACAGGGTGGGGGGGGTCCTCCTGACGTATAGGGACGATACTTTCCTTATGCCTAGTAAGAACCAGTAGGACACAAGCAACACACACACACACACACACATCAGGCTCCAGGTGACAATTTCCCAAAATAGGGGGACCACTATAATCCTTCCCTGAGGGTCCAAGGACCCAAATAGTAGGGCTTTACGGCCCGAATGCTACTAATATTGTAATTTTTGGGCCAAAAAGCCTATTATTTGGGTCCTTGGACCCTTAGGGCTTATTCTCGGGACCTACAAAAAATTTGGTATGTTTTTAGAAAGCTCCAGGTGACAACGTGGGCAAAGGAGACGTCGGCAACCGCTGTGCCGAGCTGCTGAAAGGTGCACCTCACGTCGGCTTCTGCTAGGATTTGGGGTTTAGGGTTTGGGGTTCAGGTCATGTGTAAGGAAGCCACTAGTTCATACAGCGGCTTTAGGGTGTAGCCGCAAACCCTACACCCTAAACCCTAGACCTTAGCGTGGTTTAGGGTTTTCGGTTTTGAGTTTTAGGGGTTAGGGCGTTGGGCCTAAGGGATAACCCGAACCACCCGATCCATGCAGCTCAATAGGAGTATTGTGGGGGGGTTTATTCAAGGTGTAGAGTTTAAGGCCACCCTGAACCCTGAATCCTTGTAAAACCTAAGGTAAACTCAGTGTTGATCTCATCTTCCATTTTCTTATTCATCTGATTCTCCAGTATATACCCCTCGAGTCTCAACCCATACACCCTCAACCTTAAAATCCTAAACCCTAAACTCTAAACCGTCAATCTTAAACTCTCAAACAGTCACATCCATGGCACAGAAGCAAGCATTGGCATGCTCGCATCGGCTGCCGGCCACCATGAAGCACTTGGGGTCAGGTTTTAGGGTTAGGGTTTAGGAGTTTAGGATCAGGGCTTCCAGGGATTTAAAGGTCTAGGCTTTGGATCTTAGGGCATATAGGGGCATATGGGGTTTGGGGTTTTAGGAGTTTCGGAGTTCTGGTGGAGAATTAAATCTTTGGGCTTAGAACTGAAGTGGGTGATATCTCACTGGGAACAGTGTCTCCAACCAGTCAGACACGCAACTGGGGTACTACGTCTGTGTAACCCCTGTATAATCTCCATGTAAGCCATATCCAATCCTTAACATCGCTGGAGTTCAGCTAGACCCTAAACCCTGAACGCTAAACCCTCAACCTCCTAGGTCGCAAAGTTCCGTCCCTGAGGATAGTCTTGCGCATGGGTATGAAGATTTCGAAGTCTGCACTTCAGTCTCATGTAACCCTTTCTTTCCTAGCGACTCTAGGCGCACATGGTTTAGAGTCTAGGCTCTAGGGTATGAAGTTTTGGGGTTTCCGGTTTCAGGGTTTGAGGGTTTAGATTTTACCCTAAACCCTAAACCCGAAACCGGGTTTCAGGGTATGTTGTTCCCTGAGGAAGCTGGCAGCTGCGCTTGCAAGCCACATAGAGACGCAGCAGCCGCCTACGGCCCCAGGTTGGGGTTACCGCACTACTTAGGTTTAGGGTTTAGGGTTTAGGGGTTTAGGGTTTAGGGTTACTACCCTTAAGGTTAGGGTTTAGGGTCCGCTGGGCATCAAGGAATGGAAAAAGACGTGGAAGCTACTGTAAATGGGCTGTAAAAGGTTTAGGGTTTGGGGTTT
This sequence comes from Symbiodinium pilosum, assembly GCA_905231905.1. Lineage (NCBI taxonomy): Eukaryota > Dinophyceae > Suessiales > Symbiodiniaceae > Symbiodinium > Symbiodinium pilosum. Next base: position 2,124 of record CAJNIZ010046178.1, on the reverse strand, counting down.
AGACGGAATGGAATAGAAAATGGAAACCAGTAAAATGAGTGGTTATATAGGGACTATAAGGATCCATTCCTTCCTTCCTAGCTAACCAAAGGTAAGATCACCTCCTGAAAGGCGGGGATACACCCTAAACCGCGTGGTGCTGAAGGTCCGGAGCGTAGTTTCCAGAAAAGGGGGGGGGGTTGGACCGCAATCTAGACCCCAAGTATACTTCAATTAAAACCTGAATTCTGATGAAATGCCCTGAGGAAAATGATTCGCGGTCTGGACAATACTCGCCCAGATGGTTTTTTTCTCAAAATCCAGTTCATCCTATCCCTAAACACTAAACCCAAAATCCCAAAATCCCTAAACCCTAAATCCCTAACCCTAAACCCCTAAACCCTACGTCACCTCGACCTCAACATCCCCACCCCAAACAAGCGCTAGATGCGCCGCGGATACCCCTTACCTAGTGCTTGTTCGGTTTGAAATGGGAACCCCAAACAGGGAACCCCAAGAATATAGTAGGAATATAGTAGGAAATTACCTACCAGGGTTCTTATATTATATTCTATTCTTTGTATATTCTTGGGGTTCCCTATTTGGGGTTTTGGCCAGGGGGGTTCAGGTGGGGCCGGTATAGGATCCTATGAAATGTCCCATCACGTAGGCCCTCAGGCGTGCGCATGTACTGCCACTTCTCCCTGCCTGCCGAACATCCTATTTAGGTTTTAATTTCAGGTCCCAAAAGGAGCCCATCTCGAGAAAAACCTGAACCTCAAGCCTAGTTCCTGAACCCAAAACGTTGCGGATCCCTTCCCACAGCCATGCAGACACCGGTACGTAGCCCCAGTGATGCTCAATTCCCAAACCCTAGCCCTAAACCGTGATCCTAAATCCCCAAAAGCCTTGAGTTCCTAAACTCGCCATCCTATATAGGCCCCCACACCCAGCACTCTGAGATCCACCTTTGTCAAGCGTGCGTGACCTGTTGCGGAAGCTATCCAACGACGCAGCCGGGTGGTGCTTCAAGTGTTAGGTGCCTACAGCGGCATAAATGGGTAATCGATAATAGCATCAGGGAAAACAATTCTATGCGTAGGTTACCTGAAATCAAAAAATGGGCAACATAACGAGCCAAATGCCCTAAATATGATCAAACATGCACTTACTCTACACACTTCGGAGGGCCAGGTAGGGATCGGGGTGTAAGGGCTTAAGGCTTAAAATTCAGGTGCTAGGGATTCGGGCTTCGGTTCATGTGTTTGTGTGTGGGTGTGGTGTCTCAGAGCTGGGGCGCACTTGGGGGCCTTAGGGTCTGTAAGGTTTAGGGTTCAGGGTTTAGGGTTAGGGTTTAGGGTTTGAGGTATCCTATACTAGTACTACATCAGGAGCCGGGACCACAATATTGGCAATCATTTCGGCTTATGCCTTAGGAGGACCCCCCACCCTGCAAGAGTGGTACAATAGGAATATAAGAGGACCCTAATATAATCCCTATTACTAGGTTGGCCCCTAAAACCCACTGAAAAATATTAGTATATAGGGCCCCCTATTACAGCCATTAGGGAAAGTACTAAATATCCCAGGGGCCTACCCAGATCATCCCCTATAGTCAGTATTACTGGGTGGGGGGTCGACCTAACTATAGTCTTAACTCCTAGTATCCGCCTTAGTAACCCCTATAGTAGTCCCCTATATACCCCTATATAATCCCCTTAAGGAGTTTAGACTGCAGCCCATTTAGTACCCTAAACCCTAAACCCCTAAACCCTAAACCCTAAATCCTAAACCCTAAACCCTGATCCCCTAAATCCTAAACCCTAAATCCTAGACCCTAAACCCTAAACCCTATATAACCCCCTTTAAGCAGCTCATTTAGGCTTATGCAATATACTTGTACCGCAGGAGCTCCTTGAATTAGCGGCTCGAGATGAAAAAGATTAACGGGAGCCCTTTGTTTTAAGGTAGATAGGGTTTAGGGTTTAGGGTTTAGGGGTTTAGGGTTTAGGGTTTAGGGTTTCGGGGTCCAGGGTTTAGGGTTTAGGGTTTAGGGTTTAGGGTTTGGGGTTTGGGGTTTAGGGTTTAGGGTTTAGGGGTTTAGGGTTTAGGGTTTTAGGGTTTAGGGCTTTCCAAAAATTAAGG
>CAJNIZ010046177.1:21374-41407 GCA_905231905.1 Symbiodinium pilosum | reverse complement strand
AGGGGTATCGCTTGGGTATCGGTCATACACGCCTGCCAATGAAAGAACATCTCGGCCAACCCCAAATTGCCACCATTCTAAGGGGCCGCCCAGGGAACTATGGCCCTAACAAAGCTATAGTGTGTCCACTCTTATAGTCTCTATATGCGGGGTTAATTTTTCAGCTCTGATGTGTCAGCGAGCGGCCGTGGGCACATTCAGGAGAAGCGTCAGCTTCTTGACGAGGTGAAACGCCTCAGTTGAAATGGGAACGGTGTCGCGAAGGTAGCTATACCAAAAGCTAATCTGTTCTGCCTGTTTGCTAGCTGATTCAGCTTTAAGGCTATATCTCTGGTGGAAGATACAAACCTTTCCCAAATAGGGAGGCTCTGAGGTTCCTTCTACCTAGACACCCTCAACGAGATCGCTGATTTCCGGAAACGCAGGGGCCCAAACAAACACCAAAACCATTTTGAGGTTTATTTGAGGCAGCCTATACCATAATCAGATCAGGAATCCAGGAATCCAAAATATTGATAATTCTACAGGCTTCTACATTACGTTACCCTGAAGTCCTCGCGGAGTGATGATGTGAAGGATGAGACACACCGTCCCTCAGAGCCCAAAGCCTGTGTCAAAGTAAGATCTCATGTTCTACTCCACCCCAGAAGAAGGAACCTAGTGTTGTGTCGTACAGATGAGAGAAACTGCCCGAACAGCAGTAAGCCAGAATTACAGCATAGCTTCCAGAGTACGACCTGTTCAGCTCTAGAGGCCCTTGCCTCTCAGGGTGTGAAGGCCCTGTACTCTAAACCCTAAGTGCATAATGATCTGCTAAAACCACCACAGCCGTCACTGCTCCATGTCCTGCTACTACTGCCACTATACGTGCTGCACTTCCTTCAGCTGTTGTTGCTCCAATGCTGCTGTTGTTGCTCCGCTGCTGCTGCTGCTGCTGCTGCTACCACAAGTACAACTACTATGTTCCCATCTGCGTCATCATCACCACCATCATGATAACCTTCATGATCCTCATCAGGGTCATCCTGGGGGTTAACTTTTGAAGTATCGCAATTAGCATCCCATTGCGTGTAACCAGACCACTCCTATGATTATTGTCTCGACTATACTTCGGGCCACGGTTAGGGCATTTATTGCGCGAGCCAACTTGCCCAGCCACCTGAAACATTGTCATGACCGTTGCCTTAACTTGCGGCATGCGCCCAAAAACGGATAGCCCGCTCGAGCGCTGGCTTCTGCAGGTTTATTGGTCGGGGTTTAGGTCGAGGTGATTCGAAACCTCGATGCCTGGAGCCTGGACATCTTACATCGGGTTCCGGGCTTGGGATTTGGAATGTTGGTCGGCTGAAGGCTCACAAACAGCTCCTGAGTTTCAGTACTATCTAATAGGACAGGAAATCAATCTACGTCGCAGTTCTGGGGGCGGGTTTTCGGTTTAGGGCTGCAGGCTGAGGCATTTGGGCAAAACAGATGATGATTCTGGCCCCTGGAGCTTTAAAACCTAGACCCCAAGCCCCAAATGTTGCACCCAAAACCTTCCGGAGAGCGGTGTGTCATAGGGCCTGCGATTTTCTTCTAGCTTATTTTCCATTATCGACTTGCTTATATACAAATATACCAAGAGGCAGGATCCATAGTCCAATAAAAGCTTGGTTTCCTATAAGCATAATCTAGGATTTGCTATGGAGCCTGCTATGGTGTCTTTTAGAAGGCTATGCGCATAATCCTAGGATTTGCTATGGGGCCTGCGTAAATTCAGCATATGCGTAACCAAATACATCCCTTAACTATATGAACAACCATGCAAAGCCTCAAAAATACCTATACTAAAGAACGCAGGCCCCATGACACATCCTTCTGAGACCTTAATCCGTATGCCAAGCACTACAGAATGCTATGGGAGTTTCTCAAAAGCAGGGGGCCTTTAGGCAGATCTTAGATTTCAAAGGGTTGCTGCGAAAAGGGCTCAGCTGGACTCATCAAGAGAACGGCATATAGTAAGTTGGAAAACGTACGGCCAAGTTGCTGCTTCTTCTCAACCCGTCCATGTGAAAATACAAAAACATGGGCACGCCTGAGACGAACCCAAAGCCCTGAATCCAAAGCCTTGATTCCTCTATGCCCTGAGCAAGAGAGGATCCTTCACTCTCTCTCTCTCTCTCTCACACTGCCTCGACATTAAAGCACCCTACGTTCACTCGACTTGGTCCTTCGCACTTAGGGCAGGGTGAGTTGATCCCGAACCCTAGGCCCTGAACTCTGAATCCCTAAGCCCTAAGCCCTGGTCCCTGAACTTTGAACCCCAAAGCCAAATCCTAAAAGCAGAATGCCTAAGTCTGCAGAGGTTCGTAGGCAGATTCCATTGCCTGGCCAATTTCGTGAAAAATGCCGACTGTCGCCATGAACGTTCCCACGCTGGATCGCCCTGGCTTGAGACTTTCGGGTGCAATGTCTGGGGTTCTCTTTCCAGATGAGGTGTGTGGCTGTAATCTTTGGGTCTCAGGGTGTGGGACCCAATTTGCAGGGACACCCTCTTGTGCTTGTGGTAGGACTGAGGCTTTGGGGTTTAGCATGATTCCTCTTTGTCCTCTGTAAACTCTGTACATGATGAGACAAAACAATTTCAACTGGCACTAATAACATGGAACCCCGAATGGAGTGCCCCACAAAGACTAGGGTCCTTTTAGCAGGTTAGTTTGGGGGGCGCGCACACATCCAAACCCCTTCAACAACCTAGAACATCACCCCCACCTGTCTATGCCTGCCCTGGAACCTTGGAAAAACAGGATGTTGGACTGGTTCCCTGGACCCCCTAGCCAACATAAAACGTGTGCAAAGCCCTGTTCAGAAATCTCAATCGCACCAGGAAGTTTCTCAAAAATACCTGCATGGTTCTTGAGAGGGACGGTTCTCTATCTATCCCTGCATTTCCTGACAGCAGCCGCCGTTTTTGAGGAACCACTGCCTTCCACCATTTCCCGTACGCCCCAGACAGTGTACAGCGCCATGGAAATGATCCTTAGCTGACCCCTCGATCGTAACCTCTTCAAAGATTCTTCGTGTATAACCACCCGTTCTACAACCCACAGGTTCCTAGCAGTCCGAATATTGCCCTCGACCCTAAACCCTACACCTACGTCGTCTGAATCTTCACGCCAGAAGTTACAAGAGTCACCCGAAATGGGATCCCTCCAACGCCTTGGGATGCTGCTGAAACAAGTTTAGGATTTAGGGATTAGGGTTTAAGGTTTTGGGGACTATGCCCGAAAACCAATTTCTTATACCAATGGGCTTGAGGGTTGAGAGGCGCTGGGCTTAGGCTTGAGGATATAGAGCGGGTTATTTGAGGTCAGCACATTCCACATAGTTGAATGGTCTTACCAAAATGGCATTGCGAATTTGGGCGCTTTCGTCCTAGGCGTGCATTTTCCAGCAAAGCTCCATACAGAAAACACACGTGGCAGCAGGCTTCTGCTCTTGTTGGCTGATGAACTATCTTCCATGACTGATGTCACATAGCGAAACTCTACGGTCTAACTGGAAACGGAAGTCTGAGAGACACCATCCCCAGCAGACTTCTATCTATCTGTCTACCTGTCTATCTATCTATCTGCCATCATCACAATTACCATCAGCACAATCATGCTTTTCTTCTTCATCTTGACTATCGCCATGCTGTCAGCAGGTTTCTAGCCTGAACTCCCACCCCAGCTGTTCTTCAAGCCTTTTCCATTGAAATCCTATGGTTGGGCATTTCTTGAGATTAAGGTCCGCCTTTATCAAAACATCCAGCCGTCATTGCAAGGACCCTGAAAGGGACCCGCAGGCGTGAAAAAAACTTCAATGCAACATGTACCTCGGCAGGCCCTACATAACCCCCCCGCATGGTCTCTAAAACGCGTGCCAAAGCGGGCTCAAAAACTTAGAAATCCAGACCTCGTCATGCATCTATACGTAGTTCCCCTTAGGTAGATAGAATATGGCTTTGGGTAATATTACAATAAGATCCCCCCAAACCCCATACTCTATCTACTTACGGGGGACTATATACGTATGTATGTATAGTGTCTGCATCCTGGATCATTCCACTCCAGCATCCGTGCAATCCTCACAGAGCTGCCGCAAAGAAGGGTTTTCCCAAAATCGACGAATGAAATATACAGTCACCAATAACCAAAAGGAGAACACTATCCTTCACATGCATTTATATGTATACATACATATCTGAGCATGGCTGAAAGAATCTCCTTTTATTTGAAGTGGTCCCATTTCTCAAGCTCTGCACCCTGCAGCCTAACCCAGCCAGGAACCTCTAGGGGGTGTGGCTTTACGAGGCAGGGTTTAGGGTTTGGGGCCCCTCTAAATCCTCATCCCTAAGCCGTGAACCCTTGCAGACCTCCAATCAAAATTAGATACCTTAATTCTATGGGGTCTAGGTATATAGACTGTCGTAGGATTCTGTCCGCCAACCCATTAAGGTAGGTAGGTACACTATGAAACACTTGTTGTCTTCAGTGGTAATAACTGAGCTAGAAGAGACGATAGACATGACATAGTTATGAGTTGGGTTCTCCCTCCCTAATTTCACATCAAGAGACGTCAGCCAGGGAAAGAACCTGCTGTTGTTCAGATCCATGATTGAGCAGGCCTCGTGGTGTTCAGCAGATTTAAGGTTTTGTGGCATCTGGGGGTTCAAAGGGTCTGAGATTTTGCAGGATGTGGGGCTCGCGGAATGAAGGTTGGGCGTTCTTGGCATTGCTTGAGGAGGCGCAGGAAGCAGGTACCCCGACCCCCTACAGGATCCAAAAAATGGAGCCCCCCCCCCAACATGATCCCAGTACTACATTAGGGAACCTAATGTAGATTCCTGATTAGTAACCCCCCTCCTTAATGAGGGTTATAATGGGGATCCTAATATTAAGGCCCGTAAAGGCAGGGCTTCTTAATCATGGGTCTACCTTAGGGGGATTATAGGGAGGTTCCTTTTCTGGGATCCTTTAGGGGGTCTGGGTAGTTGGGGAAGGCATTGAACATGGCCAAGCCATGCTGAGTGCTGCAGAGATTCTATCTCTGTGGATTGGTGGGGGGGAATATCCAAGAAGATTTTCTCTCAAACTGGGTATATTGGGGTTGATATAATATATTGGGGTTATATAATATATTGGGTACTTTCAGGTCTCCCGGAACCTGAAGGATTACAGGAGCTAAAAAACCGAAAGCGTGCCTAGTTCATTGTCAAGCATCAAGCCCGGTAAGAAAGTAACCGCAAAAGAACAACTCCCAAGACGAATTCCCCTTGCCAGGCTAACATGTCAGAAGGATCTCCAAAATAAGTGTTCTTCCAGGACAAATCTTATTCTACTCCATTTTGTAAGCCCGCCTTTCTGCCAAAACCTGCTCGTCTATCCTGCTCCACACAGTACTTTCTCTCGCACATTAAAAGCACAGGGACCCAAAGTATGGCCATTTTGACTGTGCACGAACCTTTTTAGCAGTAACTGGAGAGGCAGCTTCACTACTGTGAGATGCAGCTATTCCCATTTTTCCTACAGCCTGCTGTTATGGGAGCCCTCCGCCAATTTCTTGGGGCTCCAGTTGCGGAGTCCTTCAGCATGGCGCAGCATGTATACTTGGTGTCTGATTGGGAACTACAAGGGTGGTGATAAGGACGATACCTGCAGTTACAGGTGACCAAAACTCAGGGCAAAAAAAGGCGGGCAGTCTTTTGTATGGCCAGCACATTGACAACACAAAAAGTTTGCGAAGGCTGGCGGGTCACATCGAAGCGATGCCAACAAAAAGGGGTTTTACCAAGAGATGTTGGTAGCCATATTGCATTTGGAAGGAGTGTTAGACACGAAGGGTTTGCAAATGGGGCTCGAACGCCCAAATGCTGACCCCCTGAGTCCCCGTCGTTTTGCCCTGAATAACACAAGTTAGCCCGTTTAACCCCCCCCCCCCCGCGACCCAGGAAGATGACAACAGATTGGTCTGAGGGCGACACACTGATTGCGCTGCTGTTCGCGACCACATAATCCCAAAACCTCAGGTGCAGTGAAATTTCTCCCGACGTGTGTAGTCTTCTTGCTACTATTGTTGCTGTCGCAATCGCTTCTCTTCCCGTTATGAGATACTATGGCAGTCTATATGCAAGCTATTCTTGTCTTTTCCTTCTCTAGCGGCCAAGAAATCAACACAAGCAAACACATAGATAGAGAAATCCCATTTAAGTCCCCCTTATAACCGACCTGCGGCATGTAGGGATATTCCCGAAGGGTTTATGCCCCAGTGCTTGTTTGTTGCTCATGTTCGCGACTAAAAGCTTTTGCTTGCATCTAGCCCGGAAACTCTCGGTCTCACCTTCGAAAATCAAGTCAGAACACACTCCGCAATACAGACCATCCCCCGCCCCGCGATAGAGAAGACCAAAATGTACGCGGCTTCTGCTAGCCAATCTTGCATGTGCAAGGGTGTTTAAAACATAGTGGGAAACGAGTCGAACACATTGAGGTGTAGCTGCTTGTGCGTCAGGTCCCTAAGGTGTGCAGCATGTGAACATTCCTATCCGCTTCTGAGCTAACAAAGTCTGCCTTAAGCTGTACATGCCTGAGCAAGTGACAGGTCGCTGCATCTTGCATCTAATACAGTGCTGCATAGGGGTGGAGACCCAATCAGGCACATCCTGAATCTTACGCTGGCTATTGTAATGATTCCCCGCGCTGTGCCCTACTTACTAAGTCGTCCCAACCACAAGTAGTGCTCCAACAAACCTGAACCCTAAACCTCAATCGCGTAGCTTTTTTAGGCAGGTGGCCGATCGACAGTCTTGGAACGCTTCTTGAAGTCCTCAGCACATAGTCAAGACTGCCTGGTGCTTAGTAGGGGAATGAGGAGGCAAAAAAGAAAACAAAACCTGCTTGTTAGGGCTTCGGGCTTAGTAGCGGTGGCGGAATGGTTTATAGGGACTCTCATGACGGAAATAGGGATGGATTCCCTTATCCCCTAGTATGCGCCAGGTAGCAGGAGGAAGCTTGTAACAATGACACGAAGAACGACGATCATAGCGGTGGTCATGCTCCTCCTGCTGATACTTGTGAATACTACCAGCGCGCCTGCGATCGGCACCGGCACATCTACCACCAGCACCAAAGGCGGCGGCAACAACAGCAACAGCAGTAACTGCAACCTCCGCAACTGCTGCACTTCCTCCTCCTTCCCCTCCCCCTCCTCCTCGTCCTCCTGCAACTGCAGCTCCGCTGCCATTCTGCTCCTACCGCTGCTGCCACAGCTGCGCACAAGGCACTGGCGCTGCAACGACTCGTGCCAACGCGGTACTCAAAACTGATGATCATGTACACAGGTACTCACTAGCAGATCATGAAGAGTAGATGCGAAGTAAGTAGATGAGCCGAGCACCTGAATGAGGTTCTGGTTCTCACAGGCTTGGTGGACACCTGCGCAGAGCTTGAAAGGGTCTCATCGTGTCGCGTTGCGCGTTTCGGATTTGTTACAAAGGCTATGGATTGACCTGCCCTTTCTGGTTCTTATGCTCTGGTAGCCTCTTCTGCTCGACAATGACTCAGCTGTTGGGAATTCTGGGAGACATCGCATAGTAGGAGTTTCTCCTACACCCCCATCGAAGCCTGACATGGAACTGCCTGAAAAGTGTTTGAGGCCCAAAGTCCTTTACATACCCGGGGTATCCATTTCAAGCTATAATCTAAACTCCTAGTATCCCCTTAATTACCCCTGCAGTAGTCCCCTATATAATCCCTTATATATCGCCCTTTAATGAATTTAGATTATGGCTCATTTGACAATATGCTGCCTTGAGCCCTACATGGGGACACATTATCCCAATAATGCAAACTTCTAGTATCCCCCTTCATAACCCCTATAATCCCCCTTTAAGGAGTTGTGACTATAGCTCATATTCTCCCAATAATGGATACTCAACTAAAAATGCACACGGAGAATGAAATGGACACTCAGCTCTGTAGGGGTAGGCAGGGTTCAGGGGTTCATGTCTCAACACCTATGCCCCCATTTCAAAATCCCCTAAATCCTCTGGATTTTAGGATTGAGGCCACGGAAAGAAACTAATGAACTCTAAATCCTACGAAATGCCGCCTCCTCCCCCATGATTGCTTTGCAATGGCTACATCTTCCTGGGGTCCCTAAAAGCCCCGGCTTTGAAAGCTGTCAAATCTTAGCAGCACACGTCCTGCCTCGCACAACGAGAATGTCGGACTTTAGCTTTCGGTCCTACCAACATGTGGAAACTACAGTGTCATTAGGGGTTTAGGGCTCAGGGCTGATATCAAACGCCTCCCCACGCCTCTTGTGTTAAGTATGCCCCCAGCATATGAGGTCTTTATGGCGAATATTTGGTATGAGGGATGTTGTTTGTATGTCAAAGATTCGTAAAGATTAACTGGGCACGCTGGAAAGGACAACAAAACCGTTAACTACTGTAGGGATCCACTCTCTCTCTCTCTCTCTCTTCCCAAAACATGCCTTGTGGATCCCTCGAAGCTGTTAGGAACTCAGAAAACATGGTATGTACCCTGCAACAGGGAGCACAAACACCGAAGGAGTAAAACTTCACTTGAGGTGTTTTGGGGCTGCGGAAACACCAAACAAAAATCTCATGGCTAGCTTTGAAGTGACTGGTCGAATAGCTTCTTATACAGAGTTCAAGAAGCAAAAATCTATTTGGGTCCGAGGTCTGAGTGTTAACGGTTTTGAGTTGCAGCCTCTTTGGCGAAGCCTTCATGCAGGCACTACCTGCACCACTACCGAACACAACAATCCCAACAAGAGTACAGTCTTGTAACCCTCTTCAACTGAAATTGAATCGACACAGAAGACTCAACCAAAAGCTGTCTACTCTTCTCAAAGACATCTGGGCCTTTCACCCCAAACTACCGATTCGGTCCGTAGATATGCTGGCAGTTTCACGGGCTGAGGGATGCTCTTGAGAAAAGGAGGGAGAGGGATTGAATACAGGCGCGCATAGGGTTTAGGATTGCATGGATTTAGGGCTTGGGTTCAGGGTTTAGGGTTACATGGGCCCACTTCCCGGGATCCAACTGACGCACCAGTGAGTAAAACGAAGATTCGTTGCTGTGGACTAGTCGGGGGGTATAGTGCTGACTGCTGGTTCCAGTTACCATATCCGCAGCAACAAAGCTCATAAGTCCCCAAATTGCACATCAGCCGGTGCTGCTTCGCCAACCATTGCTAGATGAGACAGGACTGCTTTTGCCCTCATTCATGACGGGAGGGCACTGCGCACATAATGCATCTACCTTAGGTGGACTCCCCGCCTTGTAATACGTAGTGGTAGAGGACTTTAAGAGGACCCTGACATCATCACTGTGATCACCCGTAGTACTAATGCTGGGTGGGGAGTGAACCCAACATCCGCCATACAGTCCTCTGGGACAACGCGCCATCCCCAAAGCAATTCCCAATTCAGCCAATACCCCTCAATGGGAATTTGCGTTCCTCCTCTAATCCCTAGTCGGGAGTCTCATGATCCTCGCTATACTTATATACATATAAAGATATATATATATATATCTATGTATGTAGGTATGTATGTATGTATGTATGCATGTATGTATGTATGTATGTATGTATACGTACATATATATACATATAAGCGACCTTAAACCCTTAACCCAGAATTCCTGCTAGAAAAAAAACATATGAAGCCTAAGCATGTGGACCAGACACCTGTAGCTCTTGCATCTGCCGCCCCCGCAGCATCATCCAAAACAAGGCCAGGATCGGATAGATGGCAAAGGGTACGATTGCATAGCGGTTCCTTTGGATTTTCGGGCTTGGACCATTGGGGTTTCGGGCGATTGGGCAAATGCTCCCGGAAACGTTCATGCGATGGAGTTGGGGGAACCGGCTTCAAGGGTCTAGGCTGTCGGGGCTTAGGGTTCTCACGCAGCTGTTCCTTCTGTGACATTCTGACTGCTATGTATTCGTCCTCTACAGGTTCGAAGCCAACACAACAGCTCGCTCAGAGTCGGGGATCGCGGACTCGGTGCTGGGCAAAAAACATTTGGTCTTGCATTCTTGTTCTGATTTCAGGGGTTCTAGATGGGGGCCTTTTTGGTACACGTGTTTGTAGAAATCCCTACAGCTATGCGACAGTTCAGAGCAGATGCAGTGAGGATGAAAGTTGGGGCAAACAGAGTAGGCGCCCAAGCAATTATGCAGGGATTCAAACATGTTCCTCAAACGTAATACACCCTGCAGCACGACCATTCTAAGCCTTTCATGTTAGTTTTGCTGTTGTGTCATATTACTATTAGTTTTTCATTGTCGACACTAATAGGTTTTCGTGTAATGGAACTAACAGGCAGACCTAAGAAGGACGTGGGTTTGGACTCTCACAGTATGGCTGTTAAGCTGCACAGGATAGCCCTCCGAGAGCGTAGCACTCTTCTGGGCAATGTGTGTTCGTGGTAGGGTTTGGGTTTGAGGGGCTTATGGTGTAGCTTTTAGGCCCTGGAGTGTAGTTTTTTTTTGAGGCTGCTGCCTTTAAGTGTTAGGGTTTAGGCTTGGAAGGGATAGCATCGAATCCAACGTGTAGCCTTTAGATTTATTGATTTGCCGTGAAGCCTTGAGGTTTCCTTGCTCAGGGTTTGGGATTCCTATTCGTACTAGTAATACAACTATTAGCACTACTAATACCAGTATTATTGTATCTATCATTAGGCCCTACTTGGCAGGCCTTTGCTTGGTGGGCGAACATGGGCAGAGGGATCCTAGAGCAGGACTTCGAAGCTCCAACTGTCATGTGGGGCTATATGCGGTTTTAGGGTTTACGGGTTTAGGGGTTCAGGGTTGGGGGTGATAATTGGGTCGATGCTCCTGGGACTTGGACAGGCGCTTGAAGGAACCCAGTTGGTGAACAACAAAGGTTTCCCTGATTTGTAATTATAGTGGTTTCCATTTTCTTTTCCATTATCCCTATATAACCCTAATATACCATAATATACTATAATATGGGTCCAATCCCTAAACCCAAACCCCAAGTTACTCTGCGCGAGCGCACCTAAATGGAGGCCAGGGGGACGATTCTGGAAACTCCTACGTAGAGTTCGATGACCAATCAGAGATTGAGGAAGTTTTCTCAACCAACTGCTCCCAAGTGTCGAGTCGAAAGTCTGGTTATTCAACACTTAGGGTTTGTAGGGCTTTTAGAGAGGGGAGGCTTCGAGCAAGGATTCAGTAAATCCCAAATACAAACCATGTGAGGGCTGAAGACTCAAAACCCTAAACCCTGAACCCTGAACCATCCTTGTCTTCTTCAAGCCGTGGAACATTTTGGGGATCCATGTGCAATCTTTTGGAGGGTTACGGTAGTTTCCATTTCTTTTCTATTATCCCAATATAACCCCAATACAACCCCTATATCACCCTATATAACACCTACTATCCCTGTAGTTTCCATTTTCTTTTCCATTATCCCAATATAACCCCAATATATACCCATTAAGGGGAGCGGGTTTATTAATTAGGGGTCCACTTTAATCTTAAATGCTCCAGCTGGACAAGTCTTGCTGAGAGAAGAACAAGATGAGGGTTATGCAGCAGTAGAAGTTTGAGCAATCTTCTTTCTTGGCAAAGGACCCTGCCGAATAATAGTGGCGTAAAACTACTCGAGAACCTACGAGAAGTATCATTACCCTAAACCCTAAACCCCTAAACCCTAAACTCCATTATCCTGGCGGGGCCTAAGCTAAAGTATAATCTATTTGCGGCTTTGCAGCTGCACCAGCAGGAAGACCATTGTCACCGCAATTTTAACTGAGATGCGGACAGCTGGAAGGTTTAGGGTTTAGGGGGGCTGGTGGTGACCATGCGTTTTGGGCATAATGACACATGGGAGTAGTTGTGTGTGGTTGGGGAAATGTAGTCTTGGTAGCTGTGAGGCAGTCTTGGTGGCTGTGAGCCCCCACATACACCATAAGCCCTACAGTTTCAATGGCCATATGAGCTATAGTCTAAACTCCTAGTATCCCCCTCAATAACTCCTAGAATAGTCCCCTATATAATCCCCCATAAAACCCTCCTTAAGGAGCTTAAACTATAGTACAAATGGGACCAACAAAGCTGAGAAATGACGATCTCTGGTATAGGGCTCAGGTTAACTGGCGACCCTGTAGGTTGAGAACTTTGTGTTTAGGAAAAAAAGGTATATATGAGGCCCCTTAAAGGCTTATAGTGTTTAGGATATATATATATATATGCGGCTCTTTCAAGCGATCATCTACGAAAAGAACATGAAAACCACTACTTTATTTAGGGCTTAGTTCAGGCAAGGCGCGGCCAACCTCAATCAGGTGAAATAGCTGCCTGAGCCAGGGTCCATGCTTTCGAGCTTAGGGCTTACCTGTAAGCTCCATGACCTACAGCTTACCCGGAACCCTAGACCGCCTAAACAGTATGTATGGGCCATAAAACTGAAGGTAGCTAGGGTTACAGGTAAATTCTAAGCCCTGAAGGAAATAATATATTAGCTTCCGTTTTTCTTGTGAATATATACTGGGGTAATTTAGAGTAATTTTATTACCAATTTAAGGCCATTTTGGTACTATTCCCTATATAAACAAACCACCATTTAGGGTGAGGTCTGGTGAGGTCGCTTTAAATTGCTCAGTTTATATATGAACCCTATATATCCGTGTATATGATTCCTTTAGAGGGCCCTATTTATCCACTATATACCCCCTTTACGGCTTGGGATTCGCGGTTTGAGGTAGACCAGGTCGATTCACTGACGGTTTTGGCAGTTCTTATCTGTGGCTCCCCCCCACTCTCAAAAAGTGGGTCCACGCTTCTTTGGTGAGAATGTACACGATTACAGAGAAGTCTGGAATTTCTAGTTCAACGGCGACCGTTCATTACGTGCCGAGACATTGGGGTCAGAAGTTTAGCAATCCAGCTGCGCACATTTCCTAGCTGGCCTTAAACATGTGAAGCATAACCGCAGAATACCTGCACATACGTCCAGTTGATTGCTGCACCTTGCCTGTAGGCAATGGGTTAAGGCCTTAGGGTTCTAAAGTTTAGGGTTCAATGGTTTCGAGTCAAGCATGGATGCGTGCACCCGATGCGTACTTGCCAATCTCTGTTCACGGCGATAGACAGATCGGAAATCAGTGCGGCAGCCCACTGCGTACGCGCAGGGTGCGGTTTGTCTAGTTTCTAGTTCACCATAGCTTCTTCTATTCGGTCAATGCTGGAAACCTTCCATGACATTCAGCTTGAGACATCCGTCGTCTCAAGAGACTCTAAATATGCATGATATGGCAGACACAAAGCGAATCTGCGGTCCCTGAAACATCCACACTCCTCCTGCCTAGAACCCAAGTCAGGATGTGGGGGACCTGGGGTCGAGTGTGAAGAGAGCGGTGGCATGGTTCCTCAGGGCTGAGAGTTCAATGTCCGAAGTACCCTGACCTGCATGCTGCATAATCCTAAACACTCACCCCTGAACTTGAAGTCCTTGATTTTGGATGCTGGCAACTTGCATGAAGCCATCGTGCACCAGAAGTGGAATGTCGCGAACGCAAGCCATCGAGATATCCGCATCAGATCTCGGATCTCTTGTTAAAGTGCTGCAGCTGATGAATTTAAACGGAAATCCCATGGTAAGTTATCTATTGCTCACGTATAGCTTCTGTCTAATGGTCACTCAGTTGAAGGTCCTCAAAGGCAACTCAGTTTGCGATTCTGGGTTCAGGGCTTACAAGGAGGCTGACGGGCTCAAGGCTATGCAGGCAGGACGCTAAGGGTCCCAGTATAAAAGTTCCTAGTACTGAGCATAGTTCCGAGGAACATTCTGTGGCTGCGCAATGCATCTAATGTAGAAATGGTGGGCCAGACGCTTGCACACATGCTGTTCAGAGCTCCTTACACTGCCTTGACTTGAACCTGTACGAATGGCCTGGGGGGGCTCTGAAGCTGTAGAAATTTGGGATCTTTTTGGAATGACGGCTCCTGTTGCCTTGCAGGATGCCTTCTGAAGTGAAGACTCTAAAGGCTGAACCTATAACCCCTCCCTAAAAACTTGAAACCTATCCCGAAGTCTACAAAAAACTGGAACCTGACCATGTACCTGAGACTGCTGTAAAGGCACCTTAAGACCTCTCCCATAGAAAGTAGTTAGGGCACAAGGTGTCTGTATGGAAGTCTATTCGGGCCCAATGAACCTTTAGGGTCTAGGTTGAGGGCTGTAGGAGTTGGGGTTTCCCGGTTGGGATTGGGAGTCGTTCCTCTTGAACAATGCCGCATCAGGGGCACGTTTAGCAGTTCCTCAACGCTAAGAGCCACCTTACCGGCCTATCATCAAAATCATAAACCGAAAGCTGAATGATGATGACCACCATAAACAACCCGTCACTGTGGACGTCTGCATCAAGGGACAGCATCGCAGCGTTGAAGTTTGAGGGTGGGATGAGGTCTACTGATAGATAATGTAGGATATATGCATCTTGGTCTGACACACTCCCCCTGATGTCCAAAAGAGGCAACGCCAAACTTCCAGGAGTCTTTGCAAGCCGAGAAACATTTTCACCCGCTCGTGAGCCTGCGGCTCTGAAATCTTGTGCAAGGTGTTTCCAGCATTTTAACAAACCCAGGAAGAAAAACGTATCTCGGGGAAGACCCGCAATATGACCACTGATTTTGGGAAATCCGGTTTCCTTTTCAAGTGCTCAAGGCTTCTAATCTGGTTTGAAATTGGATTATATATAGATAATGGAAAAGAAAATGGAAACTACTAATTTAGGGTTTAGGGTTTAGGGTTGTAAGGAGTTGAGATTCAGGGCCACGCATATCCCCACTCCGAAGCCATGAAATGTTTGAAGCAAAATTCCATCGGAATTGCTCAGGGTCTCTCCTTATTACATGCTTTAAGGTCTTGGGTTCATTTATAGGCTGGGGCAGCCCTAAACCCTTAACCCTGAATCCTAAGTAGCAGTTTCCATTTTCTTTTCAATTATCCCAATATAAGCCCAATATATACCCTATAATCCCTATACAACACCTATAATCCCTGTAGTCTCCATTTTGTTTTCCATTATCCCAATGTAACCCCAGTATAAGCCTAATATTGCCCCAATGGGTCCATTCGATCAACCAGATAGTTGATGTCACTGCTTTCATGTGACTGCTGCTCTCACTGGTAATACTGCCCTAAACCCTAAACCCTAGATCCCAAGCACATGACCTTGAAGCTCATGAAGCGGCGAAAAAGCGCTGACACCAATGTCCGCCGTATGGTTCCGGAAATGCCAAGCCGCGCCTCACTGAGTTTGACATACGGTCCAGGGTTTAGGGGGTTTAGGGCTTAATGGCTTCAACAGGAATAGGGCTCTGCCAGGGTCGCAACTATGAGCCCCCAGTATGGCAAGGACTCCGCATTTTGGGGGGCCTGGGGGTAGCTCCCCGGCTTTTTCAGAAAGTAGCACACGTGGTCATGCTGTGCAACTCACCCTGAGCAGCCTTTATGCACAACGCGTTGACGCTATGTCACGAGCGTTTTGCGACCCACATGTGGATCCTACCTCTTTCCTGCATCCCGACGAGGGACCCTAAATTGTGCAGCATGGTTGCATTGGGTATAGGGTAAGTACATGAGCACCCGACGTTCTCGCAGTTCTCATCCCAGTCAAAATTCTACGAAGCACAGCTGTCATGTGTAGGGCTGAGTTGAGTTTATCTGCGGAATGGTGCGCCAGGAGACTCACTCAGTGTCGCCCCGTCGCCACGCATCATGATGTAGATTTAACATGCTAGAACCCTTATTCCTTAAGGGTCCAAGCAACCCAAATAAGGTGGCTTCGAATAGGTACCGAAAACTGTAGCTGCATTGGTATTTGGTGCCTAAAGCTTGGACACGCAGGGTTTCATTTCCTTTGATCGCCACCTTGGCTTGAAGAGTGTATGTGAGCCATAGTCTAAACTTTAGTATTCCACTTACTAACCCCTATAATAGTCCCCTATATAATGCCCGATATATCCTTCTTTACGGAGTTCAGATGTGGGGCTATCAGCATGTTGTTGTATTCACGAGTGCCCCAGGAATCATACAGAGTGCCCGCCATAATGCGACCAGCCCATGTGCACGGATAGATCTACGAGTTTAGGGTTCAGGGTTTAGAGCTACTCAACCCAATGTCCATGTCATTTGTGTATTTCTGTCCCATGTGGTTCTCCAGTTTATAGCAATCCATTCTCTTTGTCAGTACCCCAATATCCCTTGGTAACCCTAATCTTGACAGGAATGATACCCTTGGTACCAGTAACAAGCATCAGAAGAACAGGGAGGCCGCTGTCAAGTCGAGGGTTTCAGAGAGTTTTGGATCTCTGTCAACCATTACGCGACTACTACGTTACTTCCATTGAAGCTACATCTGAACCTCCAGAGACGGTTGTCGCTGAGAGGTTTGTTGCAAAACCTTCTGCTTTTCACAAGTCCGTGTTGCGGAAACGTTCCCAAGCTCGTTACAAACTTAAGTTTCTTGACCAGCAGCAATGTCTGAAAACCTCAAGCGCAGAGACACCATTCGACTCACTGTACCAATGTCTACGCCAACCCTGTATCAGCCACAGGTGTAATCCCAAAAAGCTTGCTCCCTCTGCTCTGCCAACTCGAAACACACCCTTTGCCTAAAACCTACACCCTAAGTTCTCAACCCAGAGGCCCCAAGCACGAAATTCGAAAATCTACGCACCAAACTCCAGATTTGGGACTTCGGGTTTAGGGCGCCCCCACACCCTGCAAGCCCCACTCCTTTGAGGGTTTTGGGGAATTGTCCGGTCAGGTCAGACCCACCCCCACCCTGCTTCCAAGCGTCTCTCACAATATCCAGTATGTGCAGAACTGCAAAGGGGGCCACCCAGAACCTGGAGATAGCTTCTTAGAGCTCGCTTCAAGCAAGAGCATGGCCTTTTCCCCATCATCTTTGGCCCTGTTCATTATTTTCAGAAATCCACCAAGGGGTTGTTGTGGGAAACTGAGTGGCACGGGGGTTGTTCAAACCAGGCCATGATGGAAACGACGGGGTCCTTTTGAGAGTTAACCATGCAATACATAGTCTAAGGGGTAAAGGTAAGACTGGAACTGCTAAGACGGTTCTGGATACGGTAGGTCCGAAATCACATGCAAACGTAACCATGAAAATCACGAATTCGGCAGAGGATTTGCTCACTGGGTTGGGAACCCTCACGAACATATGTCAATGCAACTTTCAGAAGGCATTGTCGGCTTTTTTCGATTTGAGATTCTTTGATGGGCGCCCAGATTAGTGAATTGGACAGGAAGATTTTCGATCAGCCTGCGTGACTATGTATAGTCATCCAAACGGGACGGGAGTTCGCCTCAAGATACTATAGCAGCCAAGCCCTGAACCCTTAAGACTAAGTATCACTCCAAAAACTTCCATGACTGTTAGGCTTTGGGCTTGGGAGTCCAACAGACGCCCGGAACACTGCATTGTTCTGGGTTGCTGTTAAGGAACTTAATTCAAGTAACTATATTGGGGAAACACTATTACTTATCATATATACCCACTATGGTAACTTAATTCAAGTTCCTTAACAGCAGCCCAGTGTTCCTGACTTCAATTCTGACCGGAGATTTTTTTCTGCTGCAGCTGGAGCGGGTGCCTCCAGAAAATCCGGGCCATAAGAGAAGTATGGAACTATTTGGGGAGGATATGAGGCTCATGTTCAGAGACTCCGCTGTCAATCCTACATGACCCTCAAGACACAGGCCCTTCAACATGCTCAGCACGATCATCTGTTTAAAGCTCAGCGCTGTTGCCATCTCCCCTTTCTAAAAGACCCCGCAAATTGCTGAACATTCTAACGCTAACCCACAACTACCCAAAACCTGCTATGCAGTTCCTGTTTTGGGTAACCCCTTACCCCAAAACATTGCTCTCCAAGAACGGAACTACATAGGAGTCCTTAAGTATACCCCACTCCTGAATCTCTGAATGCCCCACCTCTGAACGCCAACGCTTCAACTTAAGCAACCTAATCCGGAATCCATCTCCTAAAAAGACCCATTCCCTCGAGGTCCAAGTACCCAAAAGCTGAGTGCTAGGAGTTTTCGGCATAGGAATTGTCATACAGGTTTTGGGGAATAATGTTGCTGTTGGCTTCTTGCACGCCTAAAAGCTAGCTGCCTTCAGCATTCAACCCAACCACAAAAGCATGTTGGCAATCTTGTTAAACCCCAAGCCCTAACTATCCCTGAGCCCTAAAGACTATATACGCTATCGTGGATGAAGGGAAGGCAATTCTCAAGGTATGAAATAGAAAAGGAGGTGTAAGATTTCCTCCATCCTCACCGCCGCTAACACATCCCAGGCACAAGCCCAGGACCATGGCAGTTGCTTCCAGGTTATCTGACAGCAAAAGGGACAAGATTTGGGATCACAGCTCCTAAGCCCTAAACCCCAAACCTAAACCCCAAACCCTAAGTTGTTTAGGATGCGGGGCTGAGGCCTATGGTTTCAGGGTGCAAGGTTTCGGATTGGCAGGCACTCCAGGTTTAGGATTGAGAGTCATGGTTTAGGGTTAGGAGTTTCAGGTTGGGGGCTTATGACGGTCCATGAGTTGCTGAAGACAGAGGCGCCCTTAGAGGTCTTGAAGAGTACTCGTTGGGTACTGCCCCGCCTCAGTAACAGTTGGATAACAAGTATAATATGGTTATATATAGCCCTAAATAGGACCCGTAATATAGACTGTTACTGGGTGGGGGCAGTACCCAAAGTAATCGTGTTGTTTTGGGATGTTTCTGATTGCTCTTCACGATGAGGCAGGGGTGCTTCGCAGAGAAACTGCTCACATGCAGGGCACACCCCTGCCGAACTCTCATAAATACCCAAACACAGGAAAATCAAAGCAATAGGTCTTTCTACCCCAACCCTGAACCTAAACCTTAAAGCAGGAAGCCAACCCTAGACCCTCAAGCCTGAAAACAAAGTCCGACAGCATATTCCCTAAACCTTGAACCCCAAACTGGGTTGAAGTTAAGGAACTTAAATTAAGTTACCATAATGGGTATATATAGTAAATAACAGGGTTTCCCCCATATAGTAACTTAATTTAAATTCCTTAACAGCAACCCAGCAAAGCCCAAAGCCTAAAGCATGAACCCTAAAGTCCACATGTCAAATCACCGCAGTGTGCCTGGCACCAGCAGCTCTGACCCAAACAGCGCGCAGGCGTGGGAGGATTGGCCCGGATCTGTTGGATCCTGCTGAAGTTAACTAGGAATGAAGGAATGGATCCTTATGGTATTCCCTATCTATAGCCCATGATAGTAGTTTCCGTTTTCTTTTCCACTATTCCTATATAACCCCTATGAAACCCTATATACCCCTATGTAACCCCTGTATAACCCATTATAGTAGTTTCCATTTTCTTTTCCATTCCTTCTTTCCCAGCTAGCCAAAGGTAAGTTTGGGGTTCAGGGAACTCCAAACCGGGTTCAGGGGTTCAGGGTTTTACGGTGCAGGGTGCAGGGTTGATGGCTCTGGGTTTAGGGTTTAGGGTTCAGCAAAATAGAGGCCTATCAGAACGTGGGGATGTATTTGCTCTGAAGGAATGAGGAGAGGAGAGTGAAATTGTCTTGCCAGGATTCGCTCCCTAAACCCTAAACCCTATACTAGAACACCCGCAAAAAATGAACCACGCTCATAAGGACCGGAGAAGATTGGGGGTCATGTCTTACGCAAGGGCTGGAATGATTGCCAATAGCATTTTGAGGTCTATCTGAGGTAACCTATATGACCCCTATGAAACCCTACATAGCCCTATGTAAGCCCTGTATAACCCATTATGCTAGTTGGTATAGTCATGCAAGGGGCCCAGGACCATACTCTGAGTAATTATTAAGGCATTAGGCTGGGGGGCTTAATAGGGGTTCTGCAGGGTTTTGATGGGTTTTGTAATGTTGCATGCTTTCAGGGTTTAGGGGCGTTAGGGTT
>CAJNIZ010046177.1:0-21274 GCA_905231905.1 Symbiodinium pilosum | reverse complement strand
CTATTACTATTACTACTAGTACCATTACTACTATTACTATTATACTATTACTAGACTAGTACTAGCAGGGGAAAATAATTGAAGCGAAATGGTTTGGGCCTCCATTATTGGGGCGGGGGGAAAATAATGGAGAGGAAATGATGTGGGCCTCCATTATTTGGGGGGGAAATAGTGGAGAGGAAATGGTTTGGGCCTTCATTATTTGGGGGGGAGTAATGGAGAGGAAATGGTTTGGGCCTCCATTAGTTGGGGGGGGGGAAATAATGGATGGAAAATGGTTTGGGTCTCCATTATTTATTTGGGCGGGGGCAGGGGGTGGGGGACCGTGGCCTTCATTGCAGTTTCTGACTCCTTCCCAGCTTTTGGGATCCTCTCTCATACTTCTGCATGATGGTGAAGCCACCCTGGAGAACTTGAACTTGGCCTTCTCTGCACACGCAAGCGATGTGCGTGGACCTATGTAGCCTCCCACATAACCCTCAGCCCAGCCGAGGAGCTCGCCCGTGGCCACCTTGCCCGCCTGTCACCATCGCCGCAGTAGCAGTAGCGGTAGGAGTAGCAGTAGCAGTAGGAGGAGGAGGAGGAGGAGTAGTAGTAGTAGTAGTAGTAGTAGAAATAATAACAATAAAAGTAATGGTGACCATAGTAGAAGCAGAAGTACAAGTAGAAGTAGAAGTAGAAATAGAAGTAGAAGTAATCTCACACACATCTATACATATATACACATGTTTGGGACCCAAAATCTCAGTGGTACCTAGACCCTCCGGGATAGCCAGTGCTTCACGACCTGCAGGCAGCGAATTCGCCGGCTGTGAACTCTCCAGCCACTACACCGGGCAGAGATCTGATCCTATGCACCTCATTCCAAGTTGAGTCATGCATCCCCGAGCGTTGCTTGCTTAATTCTCTACAAAGAATCTGCGCCAACAAAAGCAAACCTGGAAAGGAACTAGGATCCAGGCAAGCCCGATGTTAGGAACAATATACAACGGCCTGAGTCATTGAAATGGGGTTGTTTTTGTTTTGCAGAACAGAAAAGAACAACAAGGGAATTATCTCGCCAACTAGTCCAGCTTCGACAATACCCTCCCCCTCTTCTAGCACGCCTACTGCTGGTCACAGCTTTTTCGACGGAGACTCTCGGGCCCTAGCGATATGCAGACAGTCTGATGGGGTGACGTGCACCCATGGACGCTGCATGAACCTCCTTTTTCTTGAAAGCATGGTCTCATATTGCTTTCTGCTTTGCGGGGGGGGGGGGCAACTTCAGGCTTGACAATTACCTTTACTTTGGCAAATAGTTCTTTGAGCCTCGGCACATGAGCGACTCAACTCAGGCAGTTTGCATGTCTTTTAACAAGCTCCCTGGCAAGGATCATCCCACCCGTGCATTCCTTATGCAGCGATGGCTTGGGTTAAGAACTCCCCAAGCCGTGTTAAAGTCGGCGCCGACAACTGCAGCAACGTGCACAATTGCCGCATCTTGGAAGCTCAGCCATTGAGCATGCCACAACCCATGCAGGCGGCCTGACAGGGAGGAAAAGCTCGGGAGTTGTTCGATTTGGGGTTTGAGGGTGTGTGGCGTACGAGCCCAAATAATTAGGGAATAGGGTTTCGGTGTGCACCATACCTTCGCTTTACAAGGGTTACAACAAGTGGGTAGCATTGACTAGTTCTTCAGGCCTTTACGGACTTCGCGATTATTATTATTATTACTATTATTAGTATTTTAGGGTGTGAAAAGAATGGAAACGAAATGGTTTGGGCATCCATTATTTGGGCGATTACTATTACTAGTAGTACCATTACTATTATTACTATTACTTGACTATTTCTATTACTATTACTAGACTAGTACTAGCGGGGGGAAAATAATGGAAACAAAACGGTTTGGGCCTCCACTATTTGGGCGGTAGGGAAAATAATGCGGAGAAAATTGTTTGGGCCTCCATTATTTGGGCGGGAGGGAAAATAATGCAGAGGAAATGGTTTGGGCCTCCATTATTTGGGCTATTACTATTACTACTAGTACCATCACTACTATTACTATTACTATTACTATTACTGTTTCTATTACTATTACTAGACTAGTACTAGCGGGGGTGAAAATAATGGAAACAAAATGGTTTGGGCCTCCATTATTTGGGCGTGGGGGGAAAATAATGGAGAGGAAATGGTTTGGGCCTCCATTATTTGGGCGGGGGGGAAAATAATGGAGAGGAAATGGTTTGGGCCTCCATGATTTCTTCGCGTGCGTCCTGAAGTGTGGCGTACAACTTATGCCGAATATCCGCAATCAAAAACCATGTGTGTCAGCGATCATCACATGATTGCAGTAGCAGGGGTGATGGTAGAAGCAGTCATGACAGTAGTAGTTTCTATAGTACTGATGCTGATGGTAATGTCGGGTAGTACTAGAGGTAGAAATCGTTTTGGTGATAGTTATATTTGCTGCTGTAAGAATAGATAGAGTAGAAGTGGCATTGGTAGCAGTAAAATCCGCTGATATCCATAATCCTTACCGCAGGGACCCCCAAAAGGGGCCTGTAGTTTTGGACACCACCGTAGACCCCAGAACCCAAACCCTAAACCCTAGGCCTTAGAAAAACAAGCTTGAGGCATAATTGTCATCCTCAGCCTCTTCCAGCCGACGGCTCGTGGCACCTCTTGAGCGGGCCTGTCCGTTAGGGTTGGGTGGGGTGTGGGTGTTGGGTTCCAATTTTCTCGTTTGGGTTTAGGTTTCGTGTATTTGAACTTAAGTTTTATGGTTTAGGGTTGAGGGATTCAATAGACTCGCGTCATGTAGGGTGGGATTCGCATTTCAAGGACCCGAGGTGCAGGATCCTTATTGCAAAAGCGCCCCAGAAATACACGATACCCCCCAAACCCTCCCTCAAACAGCTTCCCAATCCTGCGCCTGTACAAGGAGAACATGGAAGCTGCCTGCTGTTTCCAGACCTATCCATCGCCATGGTGGGTATCTCAACATGTACCATTGTGCTCCTAGTGTCCCCCTTAATAACCCCTATAGTAGTCCCCTATATTATCCCCCATATACCCCCCTGTAAGGAGTTTAGACCATAGCTCAACATAGGCGTACCGTGATTGCAAGGAGATGATACAGGTTGCTCTGAAGGAGTGCACGAGGCTTGAATGGAAACTACTATAGTACAATAGGGCATATATAGGTTATATTTGGGTTATATAGGGATACTGGAAAATAAAATGGAAACTGCTATAGTACAATAGGGTTTATGTTTTGAGAAACATCCACCAATCCCAACGGAAGGTTTGATTCTAACTTATTGTCTCCCCACATGGGCACCTACTGAATTCGCTCGCCGCTCACCAAGCTCCAAGAATCTGTATAAACAAACCACATCATGAAGCCCTCCCCCTTGACTACCCAAAATCACTTCCAGGGCATGTGTACTTTGTGTGAACAGGTGTTTATCTAAATCGTCGCCGAATTTCTTGCGAGAATGCCTGTAGCCTGCCCTCTGCCCTTCTTGCAGAATTCCAACTCCCCTTCAGAATCAACTAGTGGAGGACAGTACAACCTGGACTCCAAGACTCTCAACCCCAAACCGCATCTGCCTCCTGACTAGCTTTGGCCAGGAGTACGTTGATGAGATACACCTTCAAAAAGATTGTCCTTAGCACTTCATGTGGCGGGTATAATCTACGTGCTTGCATTGCTTAGGGTTTCGGGTGCTGAAGGTGAGGTTGTTGGAGCGAACATAGGTACAGTTCTGGGGAGACATTTGGTCAGCTTTTATACGGGGCTCATTCTTGGGATCCACCCTCTAAGCAGCAGGAAATAGCTGGATCCAGGCCTTTGTTGTTATGCTGTGAGCTGCAAGTGGTTTCTGATCTTTGATCGTGGAGTTTGAGGCGCCCCTATGCTCCTCAAGCAGTGCTCAAGGGGGCAGGGACCAGAGACCTTCTCTGGTTTTGCATAGGCAAGGACCAGCAAAGAGAGTGCTGGTTGAACAACAGAGCACTGCTTGAACAACATGGTTAATCCACGCATCCCAACACTCCCCCCAACCTAAACTCTGGAAACATCTGCCAGCGAGAGGCAAAAGGAAGTAAGCGTTGTGCATACAAGAAATGAAGACCTGCCAAGTTAGCTGGCTAGTTGTCTTGCATCAGGGCTGAGGGATCGAGAACTAAGGTCTAGGATGATTTGGGGGCTGTCATGTGGAGGGCTCAGGGTTTGGGGATTGGGGGTGGAAAGAGATCTGGGGTTCAGAATTTTGAGAATTACGTGTTTGTAGGTCTCAGCGGGCTTGTTCAAGATTATGTAGAGAAAGATGCCAGCGTGACAGTCCTCTGGCATGATGCACATGGCTTAGATCTTGGGAGTTCAAGCAGGCAATGTTGATTTTCGATGATTCTATTCTGTGATATGGGCTTCTCAAAATGCTGGTGTCAAGAAGCTGCTACAGTTTTACCGGTATCGACAGGTGGATGCTGATTTTCTGAATCACACACTTTAAGACTTGGTTGTTTCTAAGAAGCTAGAAGTTAGGACCAGCCATTGGCTGGAGTAAATTGCTATTAAGAAACTTCCGGAATGTACAGAATGTCTGAACTCAGGAGCATTGACAAAGCTCGTGAGTATTCTATGGAACTGCTGGATATTGCCAGTTCATAACTTGGGTTTCTCCCTGCATGGGCACTGCACACTTCCTTTTCACGCCCAGGCCCAGGATTGCCCATGTTACTTCGTTCCAGATGAATTTCTCAATCGAACCGTCTATACCTGGATTTTGAAATATGAGCTATGGTCTAAACTCCTAGTATCACCTCTTAATAAGCCTTATAGTAGTCCCCTATACAATCCCCCCTTTAAGGAATTTAGACTATAGCTCATGTGCGCAAGGTTTCTGACCAGATGGTGGCTATGTGAATCGGCAGCTGCACACGACTCAGATTCGGGGGTTCTTGAAGTTTCTTCGGGTTTAGGTCATAGCCGCACGGGTAGAATCGATGATGGTGCATTGATGCAGTTCAACATACGGTTTCTGTAAACTAGAGGCCGCCTTTAGAAGGTCCCTAAAATCAGGAAGGTAGCGTATTGGGGTCTGTATTGGTGTCCGGCTACTCATGAAAACTACCAACAGTCCTCTGGAAAAAATCAGCCAGGATGCGTGAATGCACGCTTTCCGCTTGATGTCCGGCTGCTTCATGCAGAGAGTCATGAAGCTCCATGTGAATTTCCTAGCAGTCCATTTCTACTCTGCCCTTTTCTCTCCAGTTCAGGGCTTCGGAAGGGGTTGGAGGGATTAGTATTGCATAGGGGTAAGTGTTGCGGCTTTGTAGGGATTACCTGTAACCCCAATTACCTACAGCTTAGTAGTAATTACCCCCGAATTGGGGTTGCAGGTATTGGGCAGAAGCTTCCGGCTCAGGATTATAGTCCCCCTTAAGTAGATAGAATATGGCTTTGGGCATATTATATAATCAGATCCCCATATACCCCATACTCTATCTACCTAAGGGGGACTATAGGATTTCCATGGATCCGTCCACGCGCAAGAAGAAGATCGATGCCCCAACCCGTGGTCTTTTTATTTCTTAAAATTTAGTTGTGCACCGCTATATCCACTCTATATAATCACTGCTTTGGGTATATGTTATGTGGAGTTTCTGAGTTTATCACGTGCAACCATGCATGGCTCATACTTTGCCAGAGCCACGCTCCTTTCTAAGTACACAGTACACTAGATAGCTCCCTGCCCCCTGGACTACGTTTACTAAGACCTAGTCAGACTCTGGCCAAATCCCTTTTCGAACCAAAGCTTAAACCCTGGCAGGTCCTCTGCGGCACCTCATCTAAGAGTGCAGGTGTTGAGAGGTACTCTGCGATATCATTGCTCGGAAAATGGTCCTTGTCGTCTGGAGACAGAGGTTGAACAGGTCTTGGGGTTTAGTGTTTCGGGGCTTAGGATTTGAGAATCTGGGTTGGGGCTTGACCTTAGGCTGAAGTACGAACGCTGCCCCGATCTGCGCCCATGCACTTGTGCAGCCTAATTATAGTGCACAATCACCAACCCAAACCCTTCTTAGGATCCAAGAAAGGCTTCGGGGCTGGGAGCCGGGTAACAGAGATAAAAGATATTTAACGAAACAGGTGTAAAGAATCCGAGACACTAAAGTCACTCAAGGAAGAAGGCATGCGCCACGGACCCTAAACCAACGCCGAATTCTAAACCCTACATCTGCCCGAAGAATACCCTCAATCCTACACCAGCACTAAACTCTACCCTAAGCTCTACACGCATACTACACCCCAGACCTACCCTAGATCCACCTGAAACCCTGCGCCTGCCATCCCGCTCTGAGCACGGTTGGATTGGCATAATGAAATTCCTGGGGTCATTCCCCCCTTAATTACAGTAACTGTCACCACAATGGGTTATAGGAGTTATAATAGCCCCTTAATAAAGCCCCCTTTAAGGACAGTTACTGGGAGGGGGAATGCCCCAAGAAATTCCAAACCTTCATCCCCAAGAGCCCAAAACTTTCTCCACAAAGCCGAGGAAAGTGTCCGGGTTTAGGGATTAGGGTTTTGGGTTTAGGGTGAGTGGCCAATGATCATTTACTTCCTCCAAAACCTGAACAACACTGAGTAGTACCCAAATCTCAGTGCTCAGCTGTTAGGTATTCAAAGAGCCCAACCCATTTTTATACCTATGTGCCCCTAGAACCTTTTTGAGATACGCTTGGTAAGTAGTTCCTCACCCTATATCTCCCTAAATTTCCCCAGAACCCTTTAAAGGGACCCTTATTAGATACTCAGGCAAACATGCTAAGAGCCTTCGGGTAATGTCAGGGTGACGCAATGCTCGGACTATGTTGGATCTGGGGGCTAGCCCTTCTACACTTGGGAAGCCTGCACAGCTGTTGGCAGAACCCAACAATCAGCTGCAAACTGCCAAGGATTCAGGGTGTAAGACCCAGGCTGCAGCTAGGGACACTGGCCAAACATCCCGAAGGTCAACTGAAATTAAGAATCAAGATGACAGCAAGTGATGCCCAACTCTGCGAAGCTCAATGGCGTTTCTTTGCCAATATTGTTGCAAACGGTACCTGGAGGTTCGTCGGTAATTGCAATTTGGGGTTACAAGGGAGGTGACTATGAATAAGCAGCTACGTACTATGTCCCACTATAAGAACCTTATAATCATAACTGGCCGTTCTTGACGGAGAGGGGCTTTGAACCCTTGATTCAAAATTCCGAAGGCCCCACACCGTGTCTTGATCTTGCCATCACCTCTCCCCAGTAGTCGACCTTACCGCCAACAATAAATACTCTCCCGGATTTTGCCCCCCCTAAAGTAGATAGAATATGGGGTACATGGGGATCTTATTATCATGTACCCAAAGCCACATTCTATCTACTTAAGGGAGACTATAAACCCTAAACCCTAAATACCGCAGCAGTAGTTTCCATTTTATTTCATTATCCCAATATTACCCCAATCTATACCCCATTATAATGTACTCTACTTAAGGGGGACTATATATTGGGCGTATTACGTCGGGAATATTGAATTTCAAGGAAGGTAAGAGGGCAGCCCTTTAGTATGGTATCACGTAATCCTTTATAAAACCCGTGAGGCCCTAACCGGAATATGGGCCTTGGCCGAAAGTACGGGCCCCCAAAAGGGGAAGATCTTATGTAGAGACTAGTATTATACCAGGAACCCCGCTATAGGGACCGTTACTACAATGAATGCGGGGAAATCCTCACATGGGTTGGGGTTTAGGGCTTCAGGGTGCCGGGGTTTTAGGTGGTTGAATAGAGTAAGACCGAAATGCAGCAGCCCAGCAATGGCACAAAACCCTGGCACAACCCTTTTCCAAGGAACCCCGATGCAAGCCTGATCCACACGGCTTCGGAGGTCGAGATTCGCCTGCCGAGTGCAGAAAACCAGGGCTCGTGAGGGCAATTTTTGGGACGCTTTCAGTCCCGCCCCCGTTGGAAAATGAGCCCATCACGAGCTCGCAGCCTGGCTCTTTCGCCACTGTGCTTTCTTGACAGCTGCAAGCCTTCTTAACTCCTGGGCCGTAGCATTGTCTGCCAGAGCCCATTCGCCATTGGCGATCACACGAGTGAGCACTTTATTATGCCCCCATTTTGTCAGTCCGTCACCTGCCATCTCGGAGCCCGGAACCCACCTGATGAAGCAACCAACGTCCTCCGCCAGCACCGCCTGCCGAAGAACTGCCACATCGATAGCGATCTTCCGATCTGAGGGCAGAGACTCACTTGACACTGCGTCGTAACCCGTTGTGGCATCTGTTGCCAGGATGTGCCGCCACTTCGAAACATGCGTCTTCCAACGCTTGATGTCAAAGTCCGGCTCCAGCAGCTCTGCCAACACGGCACGGACAAAGTCCCCATGCTCATAAGCCGTTGCCAGAGACGAAATCTCAGCCGACATAGAGCACCTCACCACGCGCTGCGCTTTGGTGCTGTTGCCCTCCAGGATGCACACTGGGCCATTGCCGGTCAACACATCGGGATGCGCCACCATCACCAAGTTGCCGCCTTGACTGCCTCCACCCGGCATGGCGCCATATGCCGCGTCGCTCACAGAGATCAGCACCAAGTCGTACAAAGAGCAGCCGAAGTTCCGCACCTTGAAATTGAGCGACTCTCTAGCTCGCTTCACGCCCAAATTGAGCCACTTCAATGCTTCGGGTCGCCCTTGAGCTGCCAGCTGCTGCACCAGCGATGCCACATAGCACAGATCATAACGTCCTTGCCGTGCCGCCCAATTGAGTTGTCCCACAATCGAGCTGATCACCTTCCGCTCGCTGTCCGTCAACGGTGGAATGTCTGCAGAAAGCTGGCTCTGCCCAACCTTGTCCTGCAAGTAGTCCCACAAGTCCACGTCCTGCGGCTCTGGCTCTGATAGCCATTGCGAAGGCCCCCAGGAAGTCAAGGAAGATGCCGAAGATGCCGGCGTCCATTCTGGATGATCTAATCCAGAGCCCTCCAGAGTCGGGGCTGAGGTAGTTCCCCTCCGTGCCATTGATGGTGCCGTGGAGGTTGGAGAAGGTCTGGCGGTAGCCCCAGAGGAAGTCAAAGAAGATGCCGAAGATGCCGGAGTCCGCGTCCGCGCCAGCGGAATGTCCTTCACGTACTCATCCATGGAGTACTCCATCTCCAGTGTCTCCGGATCCTGTCGCTCCCGCCTGCCACAGAACTTCACCCAGCCCTCAGTTGCCTTCCGCTGCTTGCCGAACTTCAGCTTGGCCCGCAAAGCGTCCCACAAAGCTTGCGCCGACTCGTCACCTGCATATCGAGTATCATCGACATGGATGCTGGCCATAGCTCGAAGGCGCCGTCGTGGAGGAGGATGGAACGCCCGGAAAACTCCAGGCAAGAGGCTCAACTCGCCCAACCCCAGGTCCTGAATGGTATCCTTGTACTCGAGGTACCACAACCTGGGGCTTTCAGGAAGGCCAAAACCACCTTTAGTCAGTTCGACCAAGTCGTCGCGAACATCCACGCCCAGCGACTCCATCAAGAAGTTCACCACCTCCTGCGGATATCCACGCGGAAACTTGACATAGATCTTTTCCTTGCGGGGCAACTCCTTGCCCTGAAGAAAGGCTGCACTGACATCTTCGTAGTGAACTGTCCATCGCTCCTGCACCGCGACGAAGTTGAGCAAGTTGTGACCCAAAATGCTCGCAGTTGGTGAGGACGTTTCATAAAGCCCAGCATCCGGATCACGATGTCCACCGAAGATCCACCTGGCTTTCAACTGGGCGTCACTGAGGGCAGGGCCACCCTTGTTGGTCAGGACGAACCGGGAGTTGAGCACGCGAGCGGGGTCCACCATTTGGCCCTTTGGGACTCCCTTGATCCCGTTGTGCTCGAGGTAGACGCTGATCGCCTGCTTCAAGGGACCCACATAAGCCTGACGCCATTCCTCGTCCAGCTTGGACCATTGGTATTCAGCCCTGGCCCGGCCTGTTGTGACCTCTGTGACCCCCTCCATCTCCGCCTTGTGCAAAGAGGCGCTCACCTCATAGATCTCCGAGACCCCAGCCCAGGGCGAACTCCCCGTCCACAAAGTCCACTGCCCAATCGTGTCATTGATCATGGCGTCGAACTCCCCTGGCCGAAATGATGGCAAAGCAAT
Source organism: Symbiodinium pilosum (assembly GCA_905231905.1). Taxonomy (NCBI): domain Eukaryota; class Dinophyceae; order Suessiales; family Symbiodiniaceae; genus Symbiodinium; species Symbiodinium pilosum. Next base: position 11,105 of record CAJNIZ010046177.1, on the reverse strand, counting down.
GTCCGCCTCTACGCCCAGAACGTCCACAACTGCCGCCCTGGAGCTTTGGCCACGTGCCTGTCGGCTTCCCCGCTTGGGCTCGTCCTTTCCCTTCCTCCGAATGACCTTGCGCACCGCCTTGACCTTGGCATACGCGTTCTCCATTCGGCTTCGAAGCTCACCCTCTTGCAGCTTTGTAGGAGCGCCAAAGGTCTTGGACAGCGCCTCGAACAACCGCTGCTTCTTGGCAAAGTCCAACGCGTGGGGATCCATAGCGGCCTCCTCCTCCCTCTTGCGGCGCTCGGCCAAATTGCGCTGCACTGAGTAGGGCACATCCTCCAACAACTTGGCCCTCCGCGCCTGTTCTTCCGCATCTGGATCCGCTGGCTCGGACTCCGCGCCGCTGCTGGTACCACTGTCACTGTCTGATCCCACGCCCGCCGCCCCGCGCTTGTTGGCCTCTTCGGCTCGATCCTCGTCGTGGCCCACCTCCTCAACGACGACGTTCCCCTTCTGCAGCTCAGCCTCCACGTCCTTCAGAGCGTCCGTGATGAACTGCGAGCTCGTCATCTCAACCGCGGTGGCCAAACGCACCTTCTCCAAAGGAAAAGCCTTCACGCGGCCCCGAATGCGCACCCAAAGCCGCCGAGGGATGGCATGATCTCGCTCCACACAGACCACCACTCCTGGACCTGTCCAGCTCGAATTGTCCTGGAGTCTCCGTGCCAGACCGCGTCGAGAAGGTGGGGGCTCGTACACGTACACAACAGTCCCCTCCTGTATGGCTTCAAGAGCTGGAGGACGAGACCTGGACGCCAGCGCTTTCCTCAATGCTGTGTGGGCGTCTAACCAATGAAAGGCAGCTATTGCCCCAGCACGTATCCTTTCAGAGCGAGCGAGGGCATCGCTATGGGTCAACTCTTCATTGTAGCGAAAACGAACTTTTCCGCTGGCCATTTGGTCCATCAAGGAGGCGGGGATCATGTTGTTCCTTCCCCGTGACAGCTTGCAGCGGAGAAACTCCTCCGCGGTTGAACGTCCTGTTCTTTGCTGCAAAGGCAGCCAAAGCAGCCTGCCTCATATCTCCCAAGCCACGAAGATCCATCTCCTTGACCATGCGCATCATCATGAGCTTGGCCACTGAACCATGCCTCTCGACTTGCCCCAGCCGCCACTTGGCCCCCTCCGGAACCAGCTCATGAACCACCGCAAACATGTCGTTCAGCGCCTGAATCGCACCCTGGAACTCTGGACCTCCGTCAGTGATGAGCACATCCGGGGGGCCGAACACCGCATACCACAGATCCTGGAGAACCTCCTTTGCGAAGCCGGACTCCGCGGTGGCCGTAAGGTCGCCCACGTGGTAGTCAGTCAAGCCGTCAATGAAGTGCGTGACCAAGAAGCGCTTGTTGTCGGCGTCCCAGATGTAGAAGGAGTCACCGGACAGCCTCTCGTTGAAGTGCTTGGGCTTCTGGTAGGCGACCTGCGGGGTGGCCCCAGGGGGCCGCACCATAGCGCACACCTGACACCTCAACTTGCGTGCAAGGTCCGTCACACTATTCTGGGCCCCACTGAGCACGAACATTCTGGCCAGACGGCCATTGGACAAATGTCCCAAGGTCACATGCAAGTGTGCGACCATGGCGCGCAGACGTCGAGGTTGTTGGGCGGCATCTCCATCGAAAGTGATGTAATCATAGCGCTCCCCAGTCATGGCGTGCTTGTTCATCTCCTCACGGAGGGCTTCCTCCGGAAAAGCCGCGCTGCTGACAGGAACAGCTTCCCATTCCCGTCCACCACTCTCCGCGGCCAAGGCCCAACTCACATTGCCCTCTGACACGGTGCGAGCTCTAAAGGAGGCCTCCGCAGCATCCAATATCCGGTTGCAAAGTCCAGGAGGCCACTCCGCCGCAGCAGCTGACCGCCGCACCACTTGGCCCCCAACATGGCAATACCCCTCGATCACCTGATGCTCGTCTGGGGAATGCGTGCAATAGGCTCGCTCCATGAGTTTGGCCGCCATGACACTGCAGTTGACGTCCAAGGTCAGCTTGCGGTGCGGCTTCCCACTTTCCAAATCCTTCAGGCCAAACGCACATTGAGCGACCACGGCCTTCACCACGTTCTCCCGGCCCTTCATGTACTCCAAGTTCAGGGCCTCCGAGCGGGCAGGTTGCTCAACCAAAGCAAGCCGACCACCCGAATCCTGCTCATCCCAGACGTCCTTGCACAACTTCCACAGCGGAAGCTGCTGCCGCCTCCTCTCCCAGAGAGCATCCGGGTTTTTGCACAGCTGCGTCCAGGAGCTCCACGGTCCACATGGTGGCGCCAAAGTCACGAGGTCCGGCTTGAGCTTCGCAATCTTTTCCAGCAGCTCCTTGCGCTTGGCCGGAACATTCAAATCCCAGCCATAGAGCACATCGATGGGATCGGCCACGGCCCAGGCGGGCCGCCTCCGTGCTTGTTCCGACAAGCCCGCCTTCCCAGCAAAGACCTCGAGGAGAAGCCATCGACCATCATCCTTGGCCACCTTGTCGAAGACCTGCAGGACTTGCAAGGCTTCCTTGACTCTGCCCTTCATGCGCTGGACCTCCCCGCGATTCAAGTGCTTGCCCCTCGGCCTTACATCAGGCGAGCCATGTCCGGGGCATGCATCCCCTGTCGCATTGACCCGAAGTGGCCCCACAGCGCCGCGATCTCCTTGCCCAAGAGCTGCCCCAGCCAGCGAAGGTTCCGCTTCCAGCGCCGGTCGCCGTCCTTCTCCACCGCTTTCTTCACGCGAACCATCCAGACCAGCTTCTTCCAGCACCACGTTCTCATACGGCTGCTTGTCGAAGCTGCTATGTTCAGCCCCAGCTCGTAGCTCCAGGCATTGCTCAAGGACGGATAATTGGCCAGCTGCCCTGTCAGCGCCTTGTTCTCCTGGATCTTGGCCTGGGAGGCTGCCTTCTTCTCGCGCCGCTTGTTGATGAAGGCCTTCTCCTCCGTCGTGAGGTTGTCCGCCGTTGAAGCCGCCGTCGTCGAGGAAGCCGCTGCCGGTTCTGCCGTCTTCGGTCTGCGTTCTCGCGGTGGTGGCTTGTTCGCTGCCTTGCGCTGTCGGCCCGGCTCGTCTCCCTGGTCCAGCTCCATTTCCTTGGCATATGTCAGCACAAAGCTGTCGTCGTCCGAGTCCACCTGGGGGCACTCCCTCGTCCTGTGCTCGTGGCTTTTGCATATCCTGCACAGTGGTGGGTTCGGAGGCGCAGACATTGCTGGGTCCAGGTTGATCTGGCAAGACGGGATGCATCTGAGCACTGAAAACTTGCGGGTTCACGGGCACAACATCACAACCTGGAGGCAGACGATAATCTCCGGGTAGACTTGCGCATCCACTCTCACACTCATCAATCGGCATGGTATAATGCCCGCTGTCCTTGCCTACTCCGTATGCTCGAACTCCAAGCTTACGTACACTGACTTGGTGGTGTTCACAATCTATGACGGCACCAATCTGAGTGCACCCCGACCTGGAGAACAAAGGCGGACAGCTGCCCCCAACAACGCTGAACCCATACACCACTGGCTTACCCGCAAAGCTCCCCAAGAACTCCACACGAAAGCGGCTATGCAAGACCTCCCCGTCTCCGAACTTAAAGGCTTCACGTTCCGCAAACACATGGCACCAACGACCTTCCGAACGCCATCTCTTCAACAAACTGTTCGTCCACTCTAGACCTGCCACTGACCTCATGCAGCCTATGTCGAGAATGACCTTGAACGCCAACTCCTGCATGGACCACATGACTTCACTAAGGGCTGCCCCAATTGTAGTGTACACATGGTTGACATCCCCAAGCCCTGCGCCCTTGTACTCGGAACGAAGGCCGCTTGAGTTGTGATCCTTCTGCACAGCCAGCGCTGGGTTCAACCCAGAGCGACACATGGAGAGCAGCAAGTCCCAGTCGTCATCCTCCGGCTCCTGCTCCTCGATCACGGCCAGTCTTGTACTCGTGATCCGCGAAGCCAGCACAGGGGTCGCCGTCGGCTTCTCCTTTGCTGCCACAAGCGTTGCCTTCTCCTTGTGGGGACATTCTCGAGACCAATGTCCAAACTGCCCACAGGCATGGCAGGGGTTGGTGCGCATTTGCTCGGCCAAGGCGCGCTTCCGCTCTTCCGGGTCTGGCCGCCGATAGTACTGGCGCAACTTCTTCACCTCCGCAATCTTCTGCTTGGCTCGATGCTGGATCCCAAACGCCTCGTTCACGGCCGCCTGAAGCTCCGGGGGGTAATCTTCTTCATCCAAGGAGTCGTCGCCCGGGTCCTCGCCCTCAGTGACCGTGTCGCCGTCCAGCTGCTCTGCCATCAAAGCTGCTCGCGGAAGCCGGTTGGCCATGCCCCGGCCTTTGCCCTCGCCACGCTGCAGAAGCCACTCTTCGCCATTCTTGGCCGCATTGGGTTCGGAAGCTCCGATTGGATAGCCCTGTTCACCCTCCAGCTCGCTGGCCAACTCGATGAGCGCGTTGGTCACCAAGTACTCGTCCGTCTCGCTTCCGGCCTTAGTTTTCACCATCGCCCGGTCACGCCGAGTTAGGTGAGCATGGTCCACCAAGTGACCCACGTAGAAGGCCTCTCCCATCGCCATGCTGCCATCCATCGCCAGGAGGTGGGTCCGGTAAATGGAAGCCCTCGTCACGTAAGACTCCAGCGATTCCCCTGGAGCGCGGTTCAGCGACATAAGCCGCCGACGATGCTCGTCCACTCGGTGCTTGTCCAGCTGCCGGATCAAGGGGGATTTCTCCAAAGCTTCGAAGATCACCTTCTTGCCATCGGCCCGGTTCACGTCATCATTGCTCAAGTGCTTGACCAACTGGGCCGCCCTTTCCTTCAGCTGCACCATCATGCGTGGACCTATGAGCTCAGCAGGAAGTTGACCTCCTTCGCCTCCAATCCAAAACTCCACACTACGCTTCCACTCAAGATAGCTTTCTTGGGGCCGTGCTTTGAAAACCGGCGGGTATGTGCTAGCAATCTTGCCCCCGGCCTTCTTCTCAGCGCCCTCGCCTGCTATCTTTGGCGTGCCCCAGCTCAAGTCGGCGATCGAAGCCACCGAAGCCGCCCTCGAGGCCTCCTTCTCCGGCTCGCCGACATAGTCCGCCTGCCAAGTCCACCAAGAGTTGCTGGCCTTGCCCTCGTCCTCGTCATTGCTGTAACCACTTTTCCAGCTCCAATTCTCGCACGACTTCCGCCAGTCATGGCCATCTCTGCGGCCAGCGCTCTGGGAACCCCATGACCAATTTTCATTTCTCGCACGCCCAGGGCTCGGCACCGAGCTTTCACCTTGCCAAGTGCCATCTTCTGCCCATCCGTCCCACGCGGCGGAGGAGCGTGGCTCATCTCTTCCATCTCCCTCCCTGGCATCGCCAGAGAAGGAGTCGCTGCTAATACCGCCCGTGGCGGCGCTGCTGGGTCGCGACCACCGCCGACCCCGAGACCTTCCCTCCGACACTGCCGAGTCACCCGACACTGACTCCCCAATGTCCATAGTCTCGCCAAAAATTTCGTAATATGAGCCCACGCCCTCCATCAAGCTTGCTCAAGGGATTCCAAGGCCCAAGCCTTATGGTCACAAACCTCAGAATCGTGTACTTCAAGGACACCCCGGAACGCCCCCGGATCACCTTCGCGAAGTCCTGAATCGCAATCAGGCACCTGAACACCACGTCGACGCGCGGCAGCCCCTGGATCGCCGAGGCTCCGCTGCCACCGAAATGCAGCAGCCCAGCAATGGCACAAAACCCTGGCACAACCCTTTTCCAAGGAACCCCGATGCAAGCCTGATCCACACGGCTTCGGAGGTCGAGATTCGCCTGCCGAGTGCAGAAAACCAGGGCTCGTGAGGGCAATTTTTGGGACGCTTTCAGTGTAAGGGGATTCTCTCCGAATCCTCTACCCCCAAAAATGAGCTAATCTTACTCTATGTTGGGAGCTATATAATATCCGCAGTTTTAATGCTCGCCACATGAAATTCCTCATGCCCATCCAGGCTTGTGCCGAAACCCTCATGTAATTCCGATGTAGTGGGCATGAGCCCCGAGGTCCTCATCGATGATTTTCACACGACAGCCGCCTCCCCGGATGTGACCTTACTGGTTTAACGGAGATGCAGCTAAAGCCTACAAAGGTATAGGAATTTCCCCAGAGGTCCCTACCAACACTGAAATAGTCGCTATAACCGATTCCTTCTTCTCCAATGCTTCTGTGGGGAAAGGAAAATTGCGAGCAACAGCAGGCAAGTGACATCTGTCAGGCTCGGCAAGCTTGACCATGAACTCCTGAACTACTTTTCAGGTCTGTGGCTTGGGCACTGTAGGGACGCTTTTGTGACTGTGATTTTGGGGCTGTGGGTTTGCTATTGTGGTTTCCAGGTTGAAAGTTGAGGGTTCAAGGAAACATGTGTGAGGGCTTCACCGCGGGGTTTGGACCCATAATGCGCGGCCTGGACCATGGGAATTTACGTTGCAGAAAGGGAGGCCATAGCTGAAACGCAAGTTCGAGGGCTCATGTTCCCACTTGGAACCACACATAAACCTGCAAGTAGAGCGTTCGATTCTGGGCTTATATTTCCCGGGTTCTTGCACAGGCCTACATGTTCACCAACTATTGAAAGTAAGTATGATCGAAACCTATGTCTGGGTGCTAGCAGCTATCACTGCTATAGCCATCTAGGGAGACGGGGTGTCCTAGAGCCGCAGCTTCAAAATCCAGAAGAAACTCAACGCTACTCTGCTAGAAGGAGAATTTCTCTAACAGGTTGCCCATAGAAGTGTACCCTGCAACAACTGGGTTCCTTGTCTCAAAAAACACCACAAAACTCCCAATTTCAGAAGCCCTCAGCTAGATGTAAATAGGGTCTTTGATCAGCTCACACATTCTCGCCCCACCTACTGTTCCTTTGTTGTTGGTTGCGAGGAACGGTTGTTTGGCAGTCAAAAAATGTGTTGCAGAATGGCATAGCTCCCTCTACGGACATCAGTCTATCACCTTCGCCAGTAATGAGCCTTGATTTGGGGGATGCAGAAGGCAGCCTGGACAGTGACAAACCCTGAATTCCTGGAACCTCAAGCCCTTAGCTTTATTACCAGCACATGTGCCTAAAACGAATTTCTCGAATGGTTGTGCATAAACAGAAAACACCATAGGTAGTACATGTATGAACCCTTCTAAAGAAGTCAAAGTCACATACACGTTCAGAATACCTGTTCCACAAAGGGCCATAAGGTAGGTTCCCCTTTGAGTTAGGATCTCCTTCAAAGAGGTGTGTTATCAATGCTCCCTTCTTTACAAGACCCTTTAGAACCACCCTTCAAATAAGCTATAGTCTAAACTCCTAGTATCCCCCTTAATATCCCCTGTAGCAGTCCCCTATATAATCCACTATAGCTCACATGAAGCTCCAAAGCAGTAGCATCGTGGCCTCGCAGGTGTGCCACGCATCGTCTGTGAGGATCGGGATTGTGACGTATGTGAGAGTCGTCCCTACGGGAAACCTGGCATTCATGTTTCTCAAGGATCTGGGGTATAGGGTTGAGGTGCAAGAGCTTTGAAATATGAATCTTTGGATTCTGGTCCTTCTGCGTCACGCTTGCAGCACTGAAGGGGCTTAAGGTTCACGAGTTGAAATTGGCCATTAAGAACTTGAGGCAGTACGATGCATGCCCTAGTCGAATGGAGTGAAGAAGCATCTTCTGTTCACACTAGTTGACTCCTCACCTTACCTTCGCCAAAAATGCTTCGAAGAAAGGGTTCACGCCTTCTTCTTGCAGGCATGGTTGGAGGTGTTAGACTTGCGAGAAGAACCCTCGTCCCTAAAGCCCATTCCTTCACTCACTCCAAAATGCAGGGTGGCTTCAAACTTTGGAATGTCTAGCCCAAATGGCAAAGTCTAGAATTCTTGCCCGCTTTCAGGGTCTAATGTAAAGGCCTGAAAATTCTGTAGTTGAACAGGATCCGGGTCATGTCATGCTACAATTGCACAGGGGCTCTCAGGAGCTAATATTACTTGCTTCTCTGGGCTTGATGCTATAGTTCGGAGTTTAAGAACCCAAAGATTAAAGTTTAGACAGCTTGGTGATGGGTTTGGGGCCCTAAGCTTAGTGTTGCCCGTAGTCGTGCCCACTTCAAGAACTGAAATTAACAACTCTAGCATGCCGCCATGGTTGCTTCTAAAAGTGGAGCGGTGTTTAGTGACCCTACGGGTATGTGAGGACTAGCGGGAGATTACAGGGCACCCCTTTAAGGACAAACTGCCAGCCTTGGAGCAGCTCTCACACATGCCAGGGACTTGTACAATACTAAGGCAATGAAGAGTTTAACTATCATTCGCTGAAAGGGAACTCCCAGAACTCCCCATAATCCCGTTGTAGTCCCAGCATGTCTTTGGGGTCCCCAAGGGTACACCCTGAAATGCCCACTAGCAGCTACCCTGTCTCAATAACAACACTTGCTGGCGGCACTGATGATGAACCAAGATTCCGTGTAGGGTTCCAAGCCAGAATAGCATGAGCCTACTGATATAAACAAAGCATAACGAAGCCAGATAGGGGTATCAGAACCAGCAGCCACCATAACGATGACTTTCAGTAAACAAATGAGCATGCGCAAAGGCCAGGGTCCCCAAAACACATGGATCCTTCACGTCCTGGTCATCACAAGCGACAGGAACATGTAATTGTGGCTTAGTCTTAGTCTCCACCCTTTGATTCTGCAGCTGCGGGGCTGTATGAAGGTGTCGACGGCTTCATACCGCAGACCTGCCTGTCAACACGGTCTTCTCCAAGGGTCTACATGCAGGTTCATAGGTAGTCAGAATTCGGGAACAGGTACGCAAATTGGTGGTAAGGTACTTGTCACTCCAAATATTGCCGCCGGTGAACCTTGGAGTAAGGTGGAGGGCTTGGCTTTTGGGGCATAAAGATTTGTACTGCAGAGCTTCGCACTCCTAAAAGGTAACCACATTGGGCGTGATAAGCGTTGAGGGCGTTGCGGTTGAGGCTGCTATCTCATGCTGTTAATCTGAATGTATTGATGAGCATCACTTGCCATGATCCCTCCCTTCTCGGAACGCCTTTGGTCGATTGCGACCATTCGTGCATAAACCTGGTAACCTCTGTTTGCGGCGGCCTCCGAACTTCCGACGTGTTGTCTGGCTCCAGCTAACTAGTCGCGAAGCAGAACAAGCTAAACATGTTTTTTGATATGCTGGATTCCTGCAAGATAATCTCGGAAAACGTGAGCTGCGCTCTTCTTTGAGGTTATTCGTGCGCTATCATTCGCCCTGGCAAGGTTTCCACTTGTTCCTATAGTTCCACTTCACAACGGCAAGTTTTGGTTGTATGGACCCTTGGTACTGCAGTGACCAGGGGGGGCTATAGAGTCACAATCAACTCTAATCTCTTTTGCCCAAGTCCACCCTTAACTACGAAGCCCCTCAGCCCCTATTAAAATATCAATGCGTCCTTCACCGAGGAACAGAGGGGAGTTGCACATCTACCCTAGGTTTCAGGAGTTTCCGGCTTAGAGATTGTATAGGGACCCCAGTATTCCTTTCTCTTTGCAATATGGATCTCCCATGCTGCAGGCGATGCTACAACCCAGAGCCAAGCGTGCCTGGCCAGACAGGTCCTGGGTGTAGCAGCGGACACCTTGTGTTGGCAAATGCCCTTGCATGCTAGCCCCCCATTTAGGGCGGTGATATTTAGGCCTGTGACTTTCAAGTCCTGCAAGATCCGCGCATGCTAAAGCAAATGAAGACGATATTGTAGTTCCGCAGGCATATCGAAGAAGACTGAAAAACTATCGCCGCAAACCGTAGATCCCAAAGTGTCTGACAAGAAGCTGCAGGGATTGCTTGGCTCCCCCGAGCGAATCACGGGCAATTTCACCTGCATATTGAGCTGAGGGCTTACCCTCATTCAAGCCTATCATGGATCCCCAAAACGGATGGCACGAAAAGGCTGCAGTCCTTTTACAAGCGGCCTACAGGAGGCTTCTTGGGTCACGGGGAAGGAAACTGTTGCACGGGGCTTTGGGTTTAAGTTGTCGTAGTTTTGGTCAAAGGCTTGGGCCTGGAGGATCCCCTAAACCTTAACCCTAAACCGTATGGATCTGCATGAGAGTTTCCGAAAGGAGGGTCCCGTTTCGGGGGGTCGTTTGAATGGGGAGTACGCTGTGTTCGGAATATGCTGGGACCACAGTTTTTGAAAACAGCCATATCGGAAAAGTCGATACTGAAGCAGTTGCTCAGTACGTATGCGAGCATAATGCAGCTCAGTATCATTTCAGTTTACAAGGTTCGTTCAAACGAGAAAAGGCAAGTGTACATCCTGAAGCGTAGGCAGAACTCCTAGCGATCTACAGAATGGAGCATCCGTTCTGAATCGGGGGAACTTTTAAGTCTGCTTTGGGGCTGGTTTGAGGAATCGTTCCCCCGCTTCTCTGAGTACAGGTCTCGGTTTTGGATCTATTGAAGTGCAATAGCAGATTGGTAGTTTCTATTGAGGGGAGTTTGTATAAGCGCTTTGCAATACAGAATGTGTGAGTTGCACAAGAGGTGGGGTTCGCAATAGAGCGAACTTTTGGCTGAACGGAATATGAATAACAATAATAATAATAATACTGACAAGAATAATAACGGGTCCGGAATAGACCAAAATTTTTGGCAAATTGAGAAGCCGAATTGATCCCTTGCATGGAAGGTTAAGGAAAGTTAGTTGACACTTGACAGAGCCCGAGACCGAGAACCCCTGCGCCCCCCTACACCAACAAGTTTGCCGGAATTTGATTGGGATACACTGGATTTTTTAGAGCCCTCTACTTGTTTTCAGGGGAGGTTATTAATCATGAACCCCGCCCTTAAACCCCAAACCCTCAGCCCTAACCCTGAACCCTAACACCCCCCCCCCCGGGTTTGATATCAAAAGTGAGATGTACAATATCAGGGAAAGCGGGGAAGTGGGCTCGCTCAGACCAGCGGCTACCTTTACAGGAGCTTTGCCTTACTGGGGGTATCGTAGGGAATAAGGGAACATATAATATAGGGTTTATATAGGGTTTATATAGTTTCTTTTCAGAAAGGGACGCTGTGGGGC
>CAJNIZ010046176.1:17995-41410 GCA_905231905.1 Symbiodinium pilosum | reverse complement strand
TAATCGCTAAAGCCTAAACCCTATAAACCCTAAACCCCATAAACCCTAATCCCGAAACCTTAATCCCTGGACCCTAATCCCTAGACCCTAAACCCTAAACCCTATAGACCCTATAAAACCTATAAACCTTATAAACCCCATAACCCCCTTAACCCTAATCCCTAAATCTAAACCCTCTAAACCCTAATCCCTGAACCCTAAACCTTTGACCGATAAACCCCCCCTGGCCTGGACGATGAACGGCGCAGAGAGATTCCTGGGCCGTCAGTGTTTAGAGTTTACGGTTTATGGAGTGTAGAGTTTGGAGTTTAGGGTTTAGGGTCAAGGGCTTAGGATTGAGGGGTAAGGGTTCAGGGCTTAGAATGTTTAGGGTTTAGGGTTTAGGGCTTAGGGTTGGGGATGTATGACTTGCTGTAGAGGCCTCAGGAAATGCTGCCAAATCCCGAGAACTTTGATATCAAAGCTAGAACTTGGTTCTAACATGATGTAAAACGCGACTGCACTCCCAAACTCTAAACCCTAAACCCAATACTACACACGGAACCCCCACATGCTCTGCCCCAGCCTTCAACCAACCCAAACAAAACAACTCTGACAAACCCGAACATTGCACTGTGAAACCAAAAAGCTTAGACACCCTGAACCCTGCCTGCTATCTAGACTCCGAACCCCAAATCCTAACCCTGGACTCCCTTAAACTTGCCCAGAACCCTAAACTCCTGAAAATTCCCAACCATAAACCCAAAGTTACTTCTCTTGAAAAATCCAACCCTAACCTCCCTAAAATCCTCAACCCTAAACCCTGAACCCCAAGTTACTTCCCTTCAAAAAGCCCAGTTTCAGGCAGTAAACCGCGCCAGTCTTCAGCGTCTCTTGCGAGGCAATCCTCTGATGCTTTGCATAAACATTCTAAGGGTTTAGGATTTAGGGCTAAGGGTTTAGGGTTTAGGGTTCAATGTTTAGGGCGTGCGGGTGATTTTACAGCAGTCTCGGGGTATTGGGTTTAGGTCAGTTTTTTGTCGCCCCTTGTTGGGTCAAGGTTTACGGTTTCAGGTTGTTAGGCTAAGGCTTGGGGTTATCTATATCTATCTCTATCTCTATTTATATGTATTATATATCTAACGGCAGTTTTACGGGTCAGCATTCAGGGCTGGGATTAGGGTTTTAAGATTTCGGGCGTGTGTTTCAGTATATCACAGCAGGTGTAGGGTTTGGGGTTACGGTCAGGGCTTAGGGTTTGAGGTTACTGGCTTAGGGTTTATAGGGTGTATAGGGTTTCTGCCTTAGTGCTGAGGGTTTAGAGTTGATGGGCCTGGGGCTTGGGATTTAGAATGCAGGTTGCTAAGCCCTAAACCCTAAATCCTAAACCTAGCAGATCCCCACACGCCGCAAATGCATTTGACATCCTGCCCCCCCGGACAGGGCTGCACGCACAAAGCCACGAACGATCACAAATCTCCAGCCACACCCGATTCATAACCTCAGACCACAGAAAGTACAGAACACCACTTGACGCTCTGACAGAGGATGCACCAGCAACAAGCCATGAATGAAAACCCATTCGTATACGATAAACCTGACAAAACATGGCTGGATTCCAGCCATCACTATGTCATGCCAAAGCATCCCTTGGGCCTAGGATCCAAGAGTGAACACTAAATGTTGCAAGCTCCAGGAAAGCTTAAACCCCAAGCAAACCCTGCATCATAAACCACCAAGGTTCTCAATCGACTCCGGAGACACGGTGATGAAGAAACCCGCGCTGTACACAATCCTGGGCATGGCATTTAGGTCCTAGGGTTTGGGGCTTAGGGTCCCGGACGAAGTTTTCAGAGCTTCACCCCACACCCGACAACCCGAAAACCTAAATCTGAAACCTTGAGCACTAAATCCTGAACTAGCCTTATGCCCTGAACCCAAACAATCATTGAGCTAACCCAGAAGCCTAAGCCCTAGGGTTAAGGGCTAAGGGTGTCCGTCGTGCTTGGTTTAGAGTTGAGGGTTCCAAGCTGCACCTGGAGGTTCAGCGTACTCGTAACTTCGTAACAGGCTTCAGAGTTTGTTGGGGTTTAGGTCAAGGGTAGGGGCTGCTTGGTAACAAGGCCTAAGGTTAAGGGTCTATGTCCAGGGCAAACCTACTTGGTAAACAGTAACAAGGCTCGAGGTTTTGGGTCTCGGGTTTCCAGGCTAACTTGTTACAACCTAATTGGGAAACGGTTAACGGTTAAGGGTTTGGGGCTTAGGTAGATATAAGATACCTAGCATATAACAGGGCTGCGGGTTCACCTCAAGTGGTGGCACACAGCTTTTTCGCATGTACTTGTATGACCCCACAATATCTTAGTTAGGTCAAACTCTTTAAGGGATAATTACTCAAGTCAGAACCTGAGTTGCTAGCTTAGGCTGGGAGCACATCCCCTGGAGCCAATTTAGCGTCTGAGCTTAAGAACCTGGACAGCACATGGAAAACCTGTGAATCAGAACAATCAATTCCACAGCAGACCCCGAACCAACACATACATGGAATTGAACAAGATTGCCGAAACTAAGATTGCCCAATTCAGAGCTTTTGGGTTTTGGTCCCTGGTCCAAGATTCATTGTCAGCCAAAACTCACCTCACCCCAGGGTTTAGGCTTGATTGGGGTTATATAGGGGTTCTATTGGGATAATGGAAAGAATGGAAACTGTAGGGATTATGTGGGTTTATATTGGGGTTACATCGGGATGATATAGGGCTTATATAGGGTGTCTATTGGGATCATGGAAAAGAAAATGGAAACTACTATTTAGAGTCAAGGGTGTACAAGAATATAAGCCCTGAAAATCCTGACCCGCGCTCTGGAAGACCCTTCACCAAGCAGACAAAAAGAGTAGTTTTCTCCAAGCCCAGAAGGTTTAGGTATATCCAGGGGCTGCAAAAGGACCATGGGGTTTTTCCCTTCGACAGTATATGGGCGGTCAGGTTGATACATTCCGCTTTCGGGTTCCTTCTTGGAATATGATTAAAACCAACAACTTAGTCTTCCGCATTGCTTTTAACATGAAACCGTGGAGTACAAGTAAACGCTATAACTGATTTTTCCGAATTGCTCGTAATACATGAAACCGAAAATCACATCCTACAATGACCCAATGTGCAGTTTCTTATCGAGAAATGACCCAGATGCAACAGCGTTTGGAATCAATTTGCAACTTTCATGCTGCAGGCAGCCATGGGTCTTGGCGCTCTTCAGCGTCGCCATGTTCTCCTGCAGGTGGCTGGCCTGCACACTGTACTCTGAGGGTCCAAGTACCCAACAGTTAGATACCGGCGATCCTCGTAAAAGGAGGTTTTAGGGGCTAGATAGGCTAGTTATACACCAATATATACATTTCTACTCACCGACTTTTTTATCTGGGTCCAAGTACTCAATACTGAAGTACTTGGGGTCCTTTTGAGGGGCATCGGGGTTAGGTAGGGACGTAAAGGGATCTACTATGGGGTTTAGGGCTCAAGGCCTAGGTTTAAGGGTCCATGTACCCAAGAATGACGTACTTGGGATCCTTTGAATCTTACGGGACGTATGTATAGGGCTTTTATGAGGTTCGACAGGCGTGCTCGAGTTCAAGTACCGGATTTTCGACGTGCTTGGGATTTGAGTAGTACATCGCATTTGAACCACAGGTTTGGGTGAGTCTCTGACCTATAGTCTAAACTGGTAGTATCCTCTAAACCCTAAACCCTCCTGAATAACCCCTATAATATTCCCTTATATAGACCCCCGTAAGGAGTTTAGACTATACTTCATACCATGGTTATTGAATACTTGCACGCTGAGGGCTAGGGTTTGCCTGGGCTCTAGAGGTTACGCCCTCTATTCTTGGTGTAAATACCTGAGGTTGTTTAACCCCAATATACCCCAATTAAACCCTAATTAAACCCTAATTAAGTTAATGAAGCCCTACCTGGACCCCAAAAGTATGTAAAATAATGGCAGCTATGGCTATTATTATGGGTTTAGGGCTATTATTTTACATACTTGTGGGGTATAGTGTAAACCCCAAACCCTAAACCCTAACTAAACCCTAAACCCTAATTACACCCTAATTAAACCCTAAACCCTAAGCCCTAATTAAACCCTAACTAAACCCTAAGCCCTAATTAAACCCTAACTAAACCCTAAACCCTAATTAAACCCTAATTGAACCCTAAACCCTAAGCCCTTGGTTTAGGGTTCAGAGCTGCCCTTTTGGGGTTTGCGGGCTAGGGGCTCGTACGCTTTATCGGCTTCAGCTTTAGAAGCCCCTTCAGGGTTCAGGGTTTAGGGGTCAGTTTGGGGTTCAGGGTTTAGGGTTTGGGGTTTGGGGTTTGAAATTTAGGGTTTAGGGTAGATGGGGTAGTACACCCCAACTACCATTTGCTGAATAGTTTTGGGACCTAAAGCCCTGATATTTGGATGCTTGGACCTTCAAGGTATAAGTATGGTCCCGGACACTCCAGAAAAGATGTCATATGCCTCACCTCTTCGGACCAGCCCCCCTTAACCCGAAACCATAAGCCCCAAATCCCCCACGAAGCCGTTCTCCAACTTTGTACTCGCAATGACCGACTCTAGGGAACTGTTGGCGCCCTACTGCCCCAAAGAAATCCTTCATACTGCACATGCTGCATAATAACCTTACAGTGAGGACCACCAGCATGCACAAACGCCATATATAGGGCCATGCAGGATATTTAAGTATCCTCCATACGTTGGGTATTGCCTCCACCCAGTAGCAGGAGCAGTCCATAATAACCCTAATACCCTAAATATAATTAAATATTTGTATCATACCCTAAACCCTAAACCAAAACCCCACACCCAGCCTTGTAGTTGTTTGCCGCGTGCAGGTTCGTAGTCAGGGAGCGCTCCTGGCCGACCCGTGGCTCGTCAGGAGGGTGCCCGGCGCGGCTTAGGGCTCTTAGGGCTTTATGGGTTTTAGGGTTTAGGGTCATACTAGCATGGCCCAGCATGGCGTTCCGGGTTTAGGGTTCAGGTTTTAGGGGGAGTTTCTCACAGTAGGGGCCCCAAAGGGGCCGTAGAGATACATAGGGGCTATGAGGGATTATTATTTGGGATTATATAGGGTTAGTGCTGATAAGCTCCCAAAGGAAGCCAAGAAATGTCCTATGCAGACTCCTGTCGATTACAAAGCAGATGCACAGGCTTCAACTGGGTTGCTGTTCAGGAACTTAAATTAAGTTACTATATTGGGGAAACCCTATTATTTACCATATATAATTACCCATTATGGTAACTTAATTTAAGTTCCTTAACAGCAACCCAGTCAATTTTATTCTGGGTTCTCTTCACCACCCCACCTCACCTATTCTGACCTTAGCCTTAGCCTTGATACAACCCCACATGAGCGAGAACCAAGGGGTTAGGCATAAGGGGGGATAGGGAACCCACAGCATTAGCTTGAGGAGGGAGGTTTATTCAAAGGCTGTTGTCGCAGAATGGAACCACACAGGTGGGAGTATGTGTGCAGATCCTATCTTTGGGAGTTCGCGCGTAGCAAGCAAAGGCAAGGCCATCTGTAGTAGATCCTGAAGGGTTTAGCGTTTCGGGTTTTCTTGAAATATGTGAGAGTTTCCATAGACATGGGGCCCCAATGCGGATCCCAAGAAGACTATAGTCCTTATTGTCGATGTTTCTTGGAAACCTCCCTTCCTTAATTGCAACTTCTGCCCTCTACAGATTGAACAGTCAAAGAGCGAGTCGGACACCCTAAACCTAAACCACAAGCCCAAGCCTGCAAACCCTAAACGCTAGATCGTAAACCCCGAAACCCTAAACCTTAGACTGAAAAATCCGGAAGCCCTACACAACAGACCCTAAAACCCTAAACCTTAAACCCTACACCTTAAACGCTTCAATTATCCTGAAACCCATAAACCCCAAAGACCCTGAACATGCATCTGCGTCAAAGGGCCTTGTTCATAATCGTGACAGCGCAGGCGCCTGTCGGCGTCGTCTTGTCAATCATGTACTTGCAGTCGACACCATCCTGACAAGTATGCAGTTTAGGTCAGGGTTCAGGGTGTAGGGTTTAAGGTTTAGGATTCAGGGTTTAAGGTTCAGGGTTCAAGGTTCAGGGCTCAGGGTTCAGGGTCTAGGGTTTAGGGTTTGGGGGCTGGGAATGGCTTAGGAAAAACGGCCTTGAGATGGCTCAGGGCTGCATAGGGCGTTGGATGGTTTCAAGCTATTTAAAGTTGGGATGGTTTAGTGCTAAACAGGGCTTGGAATGGTTGACCCATTAGGGATCTAGGCGATAATGGTGCTTTGAAGGGTCCTTGGGGCAGAGGAAGAGGATAGCTGAGCCCCACACCCTAAGTCCAGAGCAGGAAGTATAACACCTTCCTAAAGCTCCCCGCTCGACGTTCCCCTGAACCCCCGGAACTTAACAATAGCCTTTATTGGATTTCCTTGGGTACTTGGTTGCCTTTTGGCTATACTGGGTTGCTGTCGAGATACTAAATACAGTTACCATAAGAAGAGAATACATTCGGAGGATTTAGAGTCTAGGTAATGCCCGTAGACCTGGAATGATGGGATTCAAAGGAGGAACTCGGATTCAATATGAATGTAGGGACCGAAAGAACCCCATCATGAAAACCAAATGGAAGAGAAGGTGGATGATAAAATGGAACTCTGAACCCTGATTTGTCTCATAAAGGGGGTTGTGGGCAAAGGCAATGCTGGCTAAGGGAAGACCGAGCAATCCTCAACCTCAGGCACACCTTTGTGGAGGCTTTTGGGAAAGCTAACTGGGTGGTCCCTCTCCTCTCTCTCTCTCTCTCTCTCTCTCTCCCTTCCACTCTTTCTCTGTCACAATGCAAATTTACATGCGTCGTATTTATCTATGTACATATTATATGTAAGTGCATACATCTACTCAGGTGTATAACGCGTGACACAGGACAAGGGGTGCGGTGCAGAACTTCACTTGCAGCCACAGTAGCAGTAGCAGCAGTAGCAGCAGCAGATTAGTATAAATAACGGTAACAGTAAGAACTCTGGCCTTCTTGCAGGCATCGATGAGCTTCTTGCCGAAGTCATCATCGCCAATGCAGCCCATGTAGGCAGTCTTGCCCGGCTCCTGCAGACCAGTTCACGCCTTAAGGTTTGAATCCCAGAAGGCCCAAACCGCAAGCCATAATCCGCCTCTACACTCTATGCCCTAAACTGTAGACCCTACACCAGAAGCCCTAAGAAATACAGCCTTAAGTGCATGGTACTATTCATGTCTCGAAATTTTACTATTCCCATTAATATTACGTACAATGGAGGTGGCGCGACTCGCAAAAAAAAACACGCTGCAGAGTGCAAGGCTTTGAGGTTACCCCTGCAGCATGCTCCCGTGATGATTAAACAGAGTGAGGTCATGTTAGTCCTGGAATAAATATACCCATCGCAGCGGTTATAATCCTACTCCAGTCTCGGTGCTATAGGACCCAAACCCGAAGCCTCGACCCCGAGGCCAAAGTAAAATCTTTGATCCGATCATATTCGGGTCCTCTTAGAGTCCGATTATACCAGTATTACGGGGTGGAGCTTATATAGAGTTAAGGCTTGAAATGGTCGACCCGTCCTGCCCTCATCCGGCCTTCAACCCCCAAATCATGCGTACATAGGCCGTTTTGGTGGGAGGTACAAGCATGGATCTGGTCTTAGGATTTACGGAACACCCCTAAAGTTACGCTGGAGCCAACACCAACCAAACCCTGAAAACAAACAAAAATACTGAACACCGCACATCCTGCACTCCAATTTTTGTCGAATCACGTGAAAGATTTTGCGATACAGGGCTTGGTGAGTCCCCTCTGATGAAGAAATTAATTGGTTTAGGGTTAGGGTTTGTTGGTATACTGCGGAGCAGGACAAAAGTCCGCCACACGGGGTCAGGTTGCATGTCTAAGGCTGTGGCAACCCCTCTGCCCGTGGACTCTCCGCCGGGAACAATATGCTAGTATAAATGTATTCCCCAAAATTGACTACTCCGCCACGCTGGCCACGTAAAATAACACGTTTGCCCTCTCCGCTTCTCCGCCGTATATGTAGTATGTAGACCACTTGGAAGCTCCCCCGTATGTCGAAACTTTCGTCCCGGGGATCTAGTAAAGCACGGTGATGTACAGATTAGCTGAATTCAGCCACACTGGGACCGTTTCCAGAAAAACGCTGTCTACGGTGATGTCGGGTGAGGTTGCGCAAACTTGCCTAGTCGGCATTAGGAGCCCTACACCCGAAAGACTAGCCGCTTTAAAGTGGGAGAATCCCTCAATTTCATGCAGAAGTTCCTGCAACATCCACTGTGCGACGCGAATGCTGTTCTGCGTGGCGCCGCCAGCCACATAGACCACCTAAGTCTCAGTCAGGGAATGGTAGTACCCGAAGGGTCTCAGTACTCAAATAGTAGATAATTTGGGCCCAAATGGGCTCTTGCATAAGCACCTTGGGCCTGACGTACATTTGAGGTACCTGGACCCTTAAGGGTAGCTCAAGGGTTTCAGGCGCAGAAAGTTGCTGGTCAAGGAGCAACTGAAACAAAGATTCTGCGGATCCCACCAAACCTTAAGCCCTAGGGATCCAAGTATACAAATATGCCTACGTCGGGCCCTAAGGTCTGTAAATATTACCTACCTTGGGCTATTTGAATCCCTAAGGTTGATTATCACTAGCACCATTCTTCTTATTTGATTATTCCTACTATTAGTAGTAGTACTGCTATTATTAGCGATTCTGCGACAGCTAGAAGCTTGAAGGTGAAAGCGGTGCAAGCTTTCGTGACAAAGCACAACCCTGTCGACACAAAAACTCCAAGACCTCCATCTCTGAACCCCAGACCCTGAACCCTAATTTAACCCTAAACCCTGAACCGTACATAGTCGTCTTCATTTTATTTTCCAAAACCCCAATATATCCCAATATAACCCGATAAAACCCTGAACCAATTTGGGGGGTTGGGGGGCATCTTGGTCAAGACACGTCCGGCTTGGCCGCCAACTCGGTAAAGAGGGGCTGGTGCTTGTCCTTCGACATGAAAAACCCCCAAACAGGCGCTAAGCCTAAAATAGATTTCTCCATGTTGGCTTATGGAGGTGTTGAATGGCAAAACCCGGCAGCTTTGCTGTTCAGAAGCTAAAGACCACAAATGGTATAAACTATTCATCGAATCTTGCTGCTTCATTCATGGCCCAAATGTCTGAGGTGCGATTCTGCATGCCCCAGAACCAAAAATATATACGGCGATATATGGAGAAATATCCGTGCTGCTCAGTGAGTGAGGCAAGCTGTCCTTTCCCCAAAGCACGGCCTTAGTAAACCAAATAGTAGGTGAATAAGACACTTCTTCTAAAAAGTTGCAACGTTCCCAACCTTTGGAAGCATGTTCATTCTCTTGCGGCTTGAGCTCTGGAGTGTACAACGCCTTGAAATGACTCTGACTGCCTGGTTTCGTAAGCCGTTGCCACCCTAGAAGGACAGCAGTTCTCTGTTTACAGAATACTTGGAGGGTCAGGGGGACTTAGTTCGTAGGTTAATAACCCCTATAACCCATATAGTAATAGTAACCCTAGTCATCCGAATTAGTAACCCACTTACTAAGTCCCCCTGACCCTCCAAGTGTCAGTGCCACTGAAATACAACGTAGATGCAGGTTACCGCGATGCTCTCAAAACTCCCAAGTCTGCAACCCCTTAAGGCCTCATCGCTGTGCTAGACCTGTGCACGACCGGGAAACTCCATGTCAAGGGGGTAGAAAAGGATTATCCACTTATAGGCATGCAGAAATGGTATAGCTTCCCAAAATAGGGGAACCCGAGTATAGACCTAAAAATACTCTAGTCCTTATTATGGCGACCCCTAAACTGTTTACCCATAATTTTGGGAAGCCCCCATATATCCCTCAGTCAACCCAATCCCTTTGTCCCCTCCTCTGCCAGGATTGCGTTGCCCGGAACAAGGCCGTACTTGTCAAAGGTGTCCTCCAACACTGATACCCTGCCCCAAATGGGCTATGGATTTGGGGATTGTTTACACCCACTACATGGGCACTGCACGAAAGTGAACATGCATAACAACATGCTGAGCTTCCCTCCCGTAAAAAATCTGGGACCCCAGAAGAAACAGTGATGCCAAGACCTAAACCCTGAATCCCAAACCCTAAAATCATACTTCCTGCTTGTAGCTGAAAATATTTCGTATCAATATACATCATCCTCACAGGTATTCCGAAATCCTGTCCTCTGCGCATGGATAGACAGGCCTTACACCCTTACCCGCTCCCCAAGAAGACTTACTGGGGATTAGTAGGGACCAAGGGACTATGATCCCTACATGTTCCCTACGTATTATGATTATTCCCTCATTCTCTACTAACCCCTGCTAAGAAGATATAGTAGAATAGCGTCTTCAGCTCCGTTGAATGGTTTCGGGTAATTCTGTTACCTACTCTTGGGGTCCAGGTAGAACTATGAGGCCTGGCAACATGAAATCTTGAACCCACCAATTTTACTGCCCTAAATCCACTAACCTCAAACCAGTTCAACTACTTAGCGTTTATTGGTGGTTGAACCCAATAAGGTCATATTCTTCTGATTCAATACCATGGCCACCTGGAGGATACGATCTTAATGGAGACCCATGATTAATAAACTCCCTCCTTTTAAGGGCCCTAATATTAGGATCCCTAGTATAACCCCTATTATGGTGAGGGGGTTTAGTAATCATGGGTCTACATTACTCTTTTTTGGGGGACTTTGGTATCACCAAATATATTCCTACTCACAGGTTCTTACCTTCTGAGGTTGAAGTCTGATCGGTTTCTTCTCTGGGTGGATGGAGTTTGGGGTAACCCCTTAAGCAAAAATGGTGCCCTTTCAACCCCAAACCCTAAATCCGAAACCCTAAACCCCAAACCCTAAACCCTGAAGCCCTAAACCCAAAACTCTAAACCCTAAACCCTAAAGCCTAAAATCCAAAACTCTAAACCCTAAACCCTGAAGCCCCAAACCCTAAGCCCTATGCCATTACATAGGGACTACTCTAGGGATCGGCCCTGCCATTCCCCAGTGTATTAGTAGTACCAACAATAATGATAGTAACATTAGCAATATTAACGCGTAAGGATAGCAGGCATAGCAGTAATAATAATTGCAACAAATTAATTCATGCACAAGTGCAGAGGGCTTTGATTGAGTTCGGAGCTTCGGGTCTGGGCTTTGGATTTGGACTTCAAACGTGAGGCTGCTCGATTCAAGGCCTCAGGCTCGGGTTTTAGGGTTGAGGGTCTTAGGGGTTTAGGAGGTTTAGGGGATTTAGAGGATTTAGGGGGTTTAGGGGGTTTAGGGGGTTTAGGGGTTTAGGTTTTAGGGGTTTAGAGCTCAGGAGTTTAGGGTGTGTGATTTATTGGGTCGGTTAGGTGTTGGGATTCTGGATTCAAGGTTGGTTGCCTGAGATGTATACATCTTTCTTCAGGCCCCCTCAAGGGAGTTTCTCGAGTTCACGCCTATGGCCAATGGGACATCTTGCAGGGGAATCCATCTTCCTACTATCTCCTTATAGTATGTCCCTAGAGTTTTTCTAAGGGACCCCCTGTCCCGAGACAATAGGCGTGCTGGATAGGTGAGGGTCCCATGCTGCTGATCCATGGCTTCACATAGACATGCTTGCTCCGGGAGCTCCTTTGATCAGGGGTGCCTTGACTACGAGCCTCCCAAGAGCTTTGAGCTTCCTTGAATTTAACCTAAACACAAAGGCAAACTTTTCAAGGGGCAGCATTCCAGAGGGTAGGTATGGAGCTCAGCATGTCAGCGCCCAGCTGCATCATGTCCAAAACAACTTGCGGTGAGCAACCGCGTCGAAGGATGGAGGTCATCACACGCACAGACGGGACAACTGTGATTTTATGATTTTGTCAGGGAAGCGTGTGGTCCATCCGTACGTAGCCACATTTTGGATGCCAAAAGGCCAAACCCTGAGGAAACCATGAAGTGCTACCCCCTAGAACCCCAAAGTCTGTATCCCTCAGGCCTACATGCTACAGCAATAACCTTCAAACTCTCAACCCTGAGAGCCTAACTATTCTATCCCTAAGACCTAAGCCCAAAAACCCTAAACCCTAAATTGTCGTTTCCATTTTCTTTTCCATTATCCCTATATAACTCCAATATAACCCTAATATTCTATCTACTTAAGGGGGACTATAAACCCTGAACCCCGACTCCATGACGGACAGTCCTGGCCCACCTCCGCAGAGATGTCAAGCCTTGAGGAAGTTAGCTCGGTTGACCCCAAACTGGGTTGCTGTCTAGGGACCTAAATTAAGTTACCGTAATGGGTGTATATCTATATATATATACATATATAGTCAATAACAGGGCTTCCTTAGCAATTTAAGTTAAGTTCCTTAACAGCAACCCAGTAAACCCTAAACCCTGGGTTAAGGGGGAGCTTTTGATTTTCAGCGTGACAACTCACTTGGACCATTGAAGCCCTTCCACTTTGAGGGTTCCGTGCTGTACTTTTCTCGGGTATATATGCCACCAAAATCACACAACCATGGTCTAGGTAAGGTTTTGGGCTTAGGCGTCAAGTATCTACGGTTTTCCTGAGGTCGCCCTTCGGTAAACAAGGAAATATTCAGCCTTATCGTTGTATTATCGGTCTTTGTTCCTCTTGGTTATCCAACTAGCCAAAACCTACATCGTGCACTTCTCGGCAAACCAGGACATTTTCCTCTGGCGCAAGGGTACTATACAACCTCATATTAAGCCCTCACCGCAATTCTCCTTCCCCAAGGCTCAAAGCCAACAATTCCGAAACCCAAAGCTCCATAAGTACTCAGTCCCTGAATAAGTGAGCAGCCTAAACCCCCCCTCCCGGACTCTACACGCTGGACCCTCAACCCCAACAGAGCCTGAACGCTTAACCCCAAGAGTTTTAGTTTAGGGCTTAGGATTTAGGACCCTGCAAACCAAAGCCTGAACCCTAGACCAAAACCAGAAGCCCTACGCCGTCAACCCCACGACCTCACGTGCCTAAAGCCTTTCAAAACTAAGCCATAGTAGTCTCCATTTCATGTTCCATGTTCTTTTCCATTTGGTTCTCCAGTATTATGATCTCCAAGCCCTAAACCCCACACACCCTAATTACACCCCACACCCCACCACCTTACTCACCGAAAGCCTTTCACTGGCCTTTGGTGAGCAAGGAATTAAATCATGGATCCTTATAGTAGTCCCTATATAAGCCATTTTAATAATTGCCATTTTCTTTTCCGTTCCTTCATTCCCAGCTAGCCAGAGATTAGTTGAAAGCCAAGCCACAGAGGGTTTCCCATGCCGAGGATGACAGCCATGGCTACAACGCAAAGGAGGATCAAAGGATCTGAAGGCCGGGGTCCGTGTGGAGCAAAAAGGCTGCGTTAAGGTCTTTGAACTGAAGATGCATTGCACATGGGTTTAGGTTAATTGGGGTTTGGGGTACAAGAAATCTCCCTACGAACAAGACTTGAAATCGATTCTAAGTGTTTGCCAGGGAATTGGGGTTAGGGTGTAGGGTTCAGGGCCTAATGTTGTTGAATTTCCATTTTCTGCTTTGGGGGTTGAGTGGGACGACTTAGAATTTAGGGCTCTGAGATGGAGGGTGTACCACCATGGGCTATTAGACCCTAAAATTCCTTAGTAGGACCCTATTAAGGGTAGATTAAGGTACCCTTAAGGTCTAATAGCCCATAGTGGTAGCATTCGCTGCTTGGGGGTGTCGAGTTTGGGGTTGTAGGTGGAAGGTTGGGGTTTAGGGCTTAGGGCTTGTTTGGTTTTAGGATGAATGACTCTTCTTGCAGTTGCGGCAGAATTCGGAGTCCCCCGGCCCAGGACACAAGTAGGGTATGAATGCAGCCACTAAGTATGTTGGAACTACCCAGACCTCCCAGTAGGGATATATTGTACTTAGTCAACTTCCTCTTCGCAAAATTGCCAATAAATGAAGAATAACGTCCTCTGTGTTTCCCCTTAAAGACTGACAGCAACATTGAATAATTTCCCGAGAGGACCATTACATCAACGCCTTACTAGGGGCATTACAATTTCCTCTTTAAACACAGGTATCCTGCGAGTCCTGCGAATACTCCTATTTCGAGAAACTCCCCACTAGTGGCTGCATGGCTTTTCTGGTTGCATGCAGAAGTTGCAATTTTTTGAAGCAACTGTGCTACAGGCAGCTACGTATTTCAGTTTCCGCAACCCCTGATATTAACTGTTCCCTCTAAACTAGAGTGTACCACCTTGGGAATATTTCATATCAGACGGGCGGTGATTTGGCAACGCATAGGGTATGTTTTAAGAAGCTCAGATATTTCCTAATACAGGCGAGGATCAGCTCAAAGCAAAACAGCTGTAGCCCCTTGGGATTGCAATTGAACGCATCTGAGTTGCCCCACCCAAGCTGAAGGATGTAATTATTCCAGCGGCTGGTGCACATGGGTTGATAATGGAGACTCAAATGGAAAATAGAATGAGCAACGAAATGGAAACTAATAGATTTAGGGGTTATGTAGGGGTATATGGGTTGTTCTCAAAATTATGTGCCCCGTTTGGATATAGATTATATTACGACACCTGATATTTAGGGGTACCAAAATGTGACTCTAGTTTTGCAAAACTACCCGCATGCCGGGAGACGATTCCGGAACTGTCTCGGTTACGGGAATGCACTCCCACTACTAGGTTCACTATTTTCGTTGCTTTAAGGACTCTAGTCCTCCTTAAGTAGATAGAATATGGGGTATATGGGGATCTTATTATAATATAGCCATATTCTATCTACTTAAGGGGGACTATAAACGCTCTAGACCCCCTACTGCTCATATCATGATTGGCCTCACCAAAGTGAGCCCTGGATGCTGAGCCATGAGGCGGAAACCTTCAGCCTTGGAACCCGAGCTCGACTCTAAACCCCAAATCCTAAAAACCCTCAACCCTATAAACCTCAAACTGCATAAACCCTAAACCCCATAAACCCCATAAGCCCTAAACCCTATAAACCCCTAGACACCCAAACCCCTAAACCCTATAAACCCTATAAACCCTAAAACCCTAAACCCTAAGCCCCCATAAGCCCTAAACCCCATAAACCCTAAACCCTACAAACCCTATAGACCCTAAAACGCGAACGCCTAGGAGGACGGCGTCCCAGGCCGCAAGGGAAATGCGCCAGATCGACACCTCAGCAGCGAATCAGGTCCAGCGGCTCAAGGGTGCAGGGGCTTAGGGGGTTTGGGGGTTAGGGTTGAGGGGGTTGGGGTTTAGGAGTTGGGGGTTTAGGGTTAGGGGTTGGGGGTTTAGGGTTTAGGGGTTAGGGGGTTTAGGGCTTAGGAGTTAGGCTTTAAGGTTTTAGGGTTTAGGGTCTAGGGTCTATAGGGTTTATTGGGTTTATAGGGTTTATAAGGTTTTTAGGATTTATGGAGTTTATGCGGTTTATGGGGTTTATACGGTTTGTATGGTTTTTACGGTTTATAGGGTTTGGGGTTTAAGGCTTAGGGTTTAGGGTTTTAGGGTTGAGTTTTAGGGTTTGGGGTTTATAGGGTTTAGGGTTTACAGGGTTTAGGGTTTGGGGGTTATGGGGTTGATAGGGTTTAGGGCTTATGCGGTTTTTCGGGTTTTGAATTTAATCCCCTGCAGGTTTAGCGGCTTAGGGTTTGGGGTTTCAGGAGTTTAGGGGTCGGGGGGTCAGGGTTGAGGTGGTGATGGCTTAGGGTTGGGGTCTGCGGCTTGCCTTACATGACATCGTAGGCTCCAGAAGTTTGGAGGCGTCCGAAAGTCTGCTTGAACCATGGAACCCCTTGAAAAGGAAGAGGGATCATAACCCCCATAGATACCCTATACTCCCTATATAACCCCTATATATACACCCTGTAATCCCTATATAACCCCTATGTATACACCCTATAAACCCTACATAGCCCCTATATATACAACCTTTGAATCTCTATATACCCCCTATATAAAAAAGTGCCAGCGGCCCTCCCTACGAAATCTGCAATTGGGGGAGGCGCGCTCATGGGTTCAGCTTGAAGGCTAGAATTAATATACTAAAATATACGATCATATACTAAGAATATACTAATCATATACTATAATATACAATAATATGTGATGATACTATAATATATTGTATTATTCTAGTATACTACAGTATACCTCCCCTGCCAGAAAACTAAGCTGGGCATCTTTCATGATTAGAAGGCCAGGTTCTATGATCCGAGGAGGGGATGCCCAGAAATTTTCATCATGTCTCACGCTAAACCCTGAACCCTAAACCCTAATTCAAGATTTATGGTTTTAGGGTTTTGGGTTTAGGGTTTACATAGGGTTCGCGCATCCCTGTACAGCTGCTGAAGGGAGCCCAGCATCCTGGTCAGAGATAAGACATGGTGGCAGAGCGGTGGGTCCATGATCATTAAGTTATGGGAAGCCAGATGGGAACATCTAGAAAGTAGAGTGAGCTATAGTCTAAACTCCTAGTATCGCCCTGAATAACCCCTATAGTAGTCCCCTAATATGAATCTGAAAAAACAGAAGCCGGAGCCCGCTGCTACAAGTCGGGCGTCTCAGAATTAGTAACCTTTAGGGACCCAAGGGATAGATGGCATGAAGATTACAAAAGAGTTACGTGGGGATCCCTGGTAATGCGAGCCATAATCTAAAGTCCTGGTATCCCCCTTTATAACCCCTGTAGTAGTCCCCTATATCACCCACTGTATAAAACCCTTTAAGGAGTTTAGACCCTAAACCCTAAACCCTATATAATCCCCTATATAACCCCCTTTAATGAATTATACAGGTAGGGATCCTATATTGAGTCAAAGGCACTGCAACTCTCGTACGCGGCCAGACCCTCGAGGGCAAACTTTCATCCTACAGCAACCAGAATGACCCTTAGCGCCCAAAGTTTTAGGGTTTGGGTGTAGGGTTTAGGGCTTAGGCTTTAGGGCTTAGGGTTTAAGGTTTAGGGCTTGGGTTTAGGGTTTAGGGCTTAGGGTCTTAAATCCTCAACCCCGAACCCAAAACCATAAACCCGTTTACAAGACAGCTACACCCTAAACAAAGACATCTACCCCAGGCCCATGAACCATCCCCTTAGCCCGCAATCTACTTGGAGGGTCGGGGGGACTTATAGCCCCCCTTAAGTAGATAGAATATGGGATATATAGGGATCTTATTCTAATATACCCAAAGCCATATTTCATATACTTAAGGGGGACTATAGAAATAATGGAAGAGAAAATGGAAACTACTATATATTATTTAGGGTTTCGGGTTTAGGGTTTAGGGTCAGGCTAATAAGGGGGATAAGTAGGGTTACTATATGGGTTATAGGGGTTATTAACCTTCTTACTAAGTTCCCCTGACCCTCCAAGTAGGACGTCAATCCCTTCAGCCTACAAAAGAATACCCTAAGCAGCTAACCTCAGACAGAAACCCTAAACCTTGAACCCTGCATCCCAAAAGTTTAGGGTTTAGGGTTTAGGGCTAAACCCTAAACCCTAAAACCTCAAACCCTAAACCCGAAGCCATGAGCTCTGAACCCTAAAACCTAAACCCTGAATCCTAAACCCTTTACCTTCCGCCGTAAACAGGATTGGGCGACCCCAGGGCCGGGAAGTGCCCAGCGGACCTGCGTATGGGCTCAGGGCCATTTTTCTGCTGAAGTTCCGCTTTATGGGGTGTTGGGGTTTTGCGCTTACCTAGACCCCCGAGTACCCTGAATAGAACCCAAGTACTCCCACATAGGACCTTCGTAGATCCCAAAGGGGTCCAGGTACGGCTTTTGGTTTAGGGGTTTGGGGTTTAGGATACAGTCGGGCATGCCATCTCGCAGGGTAGTTTGCATAGTTTTCTCATTAGTATTCTCATACCCCGACCAAAACATGATTGAACTAATTCCACAATTTTCTAAAAAAGAGAGACAGATCCACCCACTTTACACACGTCCGGGGCTCAGGTACTGTGTATATGTATATATATATATATGTGTACTCTCATCTTCTCAGGACTTGTGTACACGGCCTGTGGGGGACTGGAGGGTTTTCAGGATTTTGAATAGGAGTGCCGGTTGCACCTGTATACCCGGGACTGTATGAACGCGTTCAGTTAGTAGTTGGTCCAAATTTACGCAACTATTTTCTCAACAGTAACTGTGAAAAGACAACACGTGCTGTCGCGACAAATCAGTTGGCACCGGATGATGAAGTGCTCCCTGCATGGCTTGAAGTATTGAAAGAGTGTTGGAGACGTAGACACCTATTTTTCTAGAAGATCATATGAACCATAGTCTATACGCCAAGTATTCCCCTTAATAACCCCATAATACTCACCTATATAATCCCCTACATAACCCACTTTGAGGAGTTTAGACTACAACTCATATAGGGCCTACTATGGGCATCAACTGCTTCGTTCCTAAAAGGACCAGGTAGGCTAAAGCCTCCGCGGTTCGCATGAACTCAGTCATGCGGCTGGTGACTTTGTTGATACTGCAAATTCATGACAACAAAAGAAAAGAAACCTGCCCGACAATGACAAAGATTGTGGGTTTGGGGCTGGAACGGTTCCCTTCAACATTGTGTTTTGAACCTGTCTCCGCCAACTCAACAACCCTAGCCTGCACAAATCAGTCTAGATTCCTAGGGGCCCCCCCCACGGGACAAACACCCTAACAAGGATTCCTTCAAAGGCAGTGACAAGGGAACCCAGGTGTTCCTGGGAGAGTCCGTCCTCTTTGTGGCGCCCTGGGGATCTACCTCAACATTGAAACGTTCAGTCCTGGACCCTGCGGTTGATACTAGAATCCTGCATGACCCTAAGTACATTACCGTTTGGGAACCGTGGTATCCCAGTAGACGAAGGTCCTGCAGGATTTCTAGTATCGAAAGTAGGCACTCTTTTCCACTCGTCAGTTTATGGCCTGGCCTTGCGCAGCCATAGCTTTGACACACACCCTTGTTAAAGCTGCTACCTCAGCATCAAGCCTCCCTCTTGACGGGAAAAATCAGAGAGACTCGAAGGGCACCGCACATTGGTGACCCTGCTAAGTTGGGTACCAGCCATAGTAGCTGTCACAGCAAATATCTCGAGGAGGAATAGCAAACCTAAACACTTATCCAAGTCATGACAACCACAAAACGAGGTCCAACAACGCGTATTAGCAAGAAGTAATCACAAAACTGGGACACAACTGTGAAACAAGGTCTCACAGGGTCTCCCTCCGACTGCCCATGGCACCGGCACCTGCAATAGAAGCCCACAACACATCAACCGCACGAGAGCATCTCGAATCTTCAGAATGGTATTTCAAATCGCAAAATTTTGGTCGCGTCTAAAAACCCTCACACTCTATGCTTGAAAGCTTCTAAACACAACCCACAAGGGGCACTTCTGATTGAAAATACGAAGCACGTTAGAACCATTGTCGAATCAAGAGTTCCGACAACTGCTCACCTCAGACGATTTGTTTTCACTTTATGACATACTCACATATTGAATTTTATGTGGATTTCAGCAGCAGCAATACAACGGTACATACCTGCGGCTGCGTGCCAAAATGTCCCGATCACAAAAGAGCTTGGACAGCGCCATTAACTTCAATATGATCTCAATACCCTAGCCCCTGAACCCCCCAACAAAAAGAATGCCGGAACCCGCTAAACCCTAAAGCCTGGAACATGAGCCCCAAAACCCTGTCCTAAACCCGCAATCTGAACTCTGAACGCCTCAGCCCCAAGCTTCTGAAAACCCTTCTGTACAGCCTGAATAGCTACCAGTAATATATGGTTTAGTGTTTAGGGTAGGGCCATATAGGGATGATGGAGAATCGGAAGGCAAAACCATGTAAGGGTTCATAAGGCGAGTTGCCAATATCATGGCCCCAGGTCCCTTATATGATTATGGTTCAGGATACCTCAATTACACCTCAACATGTCCATGAAAATCCGGTATATGCCCCAAATTTCCATTAAATTTCAATGTTCTTTTCTAATTGGTGTTCCATTATTGGTACTTGTCCAGGCTCCAAACCCTTAATCCCAAAACCTAATAGATACAACCCGAAACCCGCCCGCCCCAAGGCCTGACATCATCCCTTATACGCCCCAGACCTTACTTTGCGGGATTTCTCAAAGAGTCTGGGATTTATGGAGGATTTCTAAAAGGTTTTAGTGGTAGCTCTAGGGTCCCCCAGACTACGCCCCCCCAAATTAGGGCTTAGGGTTTAGGGTTTAGTGTTTGGGTTTAAGGTGTTGATGGACAGTGGCGTTTACAGGGTTTGTTTTGGGCTTTCATGTTAGTCCATAGGACTCCCAATTACCTATTTAGTAGGTTACTGGGCTATGTAACTACAGGGCATATAGAACCCAGAACCCATTTATTAGGGCCCTAAGCCCTAAACCCTAAACCCCAGACCCCAAACCCTAGACCCTATACTTTATAGAACCCAGAGGAAGTTGGACGGACATAAGCTCTGGAACAGGCACGTCTCAGAGCAGCCAAAGGCCCCGGATACCAGCTCATCCGCCTGCATCTAACGTTCCAGTAATGTGGCACCTAGTATGGGCCCTTAGCCCTGGGGTCCCTGTATGCCTAGTATGTCCGCTCTTATCTAGTACTCTCTCTATATATCTATATATATATAAAGAACACACACACATGCCCTCAAGGGCCCCTAGAATCAGCCGAATTAAGCTGAGAGTCTATATAAAGGTCCCGCTGGCGATTCTTGATCTCCGTACGCGTTTCTCTGGTTTGCTACAAAGATCCTGTTGCCATCGTTTAGGCTTTGGGGCTTCGGTCTTTGGGTTCACAGTTAAGGGTTTGGGTTTAAGACTTAGGGTCTGGGGCTTCGGATTTAGGTCTAGGGCTTCCTTAGGGTTCGAAAACCAAGCCCCGTGAGATCCGAAACAACCCTTGCAACAAGGGCAAAGGAAACGAGTCTAGTATATGACAGTCGGTGGGTGTTTGATTTGGTGGGTGGATTTGCCAAAAGCCCTATGCTCTTATCTGGCCAATCCCATTTGCACCGATAACCCTCACGCAACCCCCATGCAACTCCGTGTTGCAGCTGGGCATTGCACATGTTCAGCCGCGTTAGCTACAGCGGTCCCAAGAAACTGAAAGGGACCACATCTACAAAGAACTCCTAGAAGACCTGATTCACGGGACATGGTTGGGACGTTTCCCCCAAACCCGGGACCACGGCTGGTGGCCAGCATGGCAAGCCTGAACATGGGCAGCTCAGCTACCTACGTTGCCAAGGTATCTGTCTGCTCCGCCTGCGTCCTGCCAAAAGTCCTCACTACAGCTGGATTTTCGCCATACTGCTTGCTGAACGGCTTCAGGAACTGCAAGAAGTGACCTTCATTGGAAAAGCTTTCCAGCCACTTGGCCAACTGCAAAACCAAAGGCAGCCGATGCTCTGCAGGTGCTGCCGGCTTGGCAAGTTCTGCCAAGTTTGGGTCTGCAGCAGCAATGGCAAGACCCAAGATCTGAATCAAGAGCTCGGTTTCACTGAAGATGTTGTGAATCTTTTTGAGCTGTTGAGAGCCTGTTCGGCTAACTTTGGCAAATTGGGCCATTGAGCCTCTACCTTGTTACCGACAATTGTCCCAGACCAACCCCCCCAGAAGACTTTGTGGCTGTGGGTCTTTGGAGCTTAGGCTTGCTTGCAGCTTCCCATCACAGGACAAGTCTGCCAACCGAGGCTCCTTGGAAGGGCATCTTGCAAGCAATGTTTTCATGAACTGGGTGGTGTGGCCGAAGCTCACAATCAAGTACTTCTCTTGATCAAGAGAACCCAAAGGTGCCAGCAGCTTTCGGGGTCAGGGCTTAGGGATTGGGATTTAGGGCTTAGGGTGTAGGGCTCAGGTATGCTGAGTCCCTGTAGGGATTGAACTTCAGGGTTTCGGGGATCAGGTGTGAGTGTTCTTAAGTTGCTGTTAGTCCATTTCTTCTGGTGTGTCGTTGGGAGCTACGATGCAAAACTGGTCGTCGATAGTGTACCTGTCCTCAACGAATGATGGCGTCAGGCGTTCCAGGCCCCGCCGTTGGGAAAGTCCGGAGTCCCATGAATTTGTCATAGTATTCCCAAATTTGTAAATTTGGGCCAACCCGATTCCTAGATAGGAGCCCTTTTTGCCGAAATCTTACTAGATGTATAAATGTTTTGGGATGCACGCACTCAAGGTCCCAGAGACACCCCTAGACAAGCTAAGGGCCCATAGTAGGGGTTCCATGCTTCCAACCTGAAAGCCCCCAAATCTCAAACCCGTGCCCCTTAAGTAGATAGAATATGGCTTTGGGTATAATATATTATGATCCCCATATACCACATATTCTATCTACTTAAGGGGGACTATAGGATTTTTTAGAGTTTAGGGCTAAGGGTTCGTAGGGTGTAGGGTTTAGGGCCTCGTAGGGTTTATAGGGCTTATAGGGTTTAGGGTTTAGACGGTTTCGGGTTTGGGGCACCCGAAGCCTAAAACTGCAGTTTAGGGCTTCGGGTGCTGTAGGGTTTAATGTTAAAAGAACCCTGAAGACTTAGCTGTAACGCCAACTACCTACAGCTTTGTAGTAAGTACCTCCTGATTTGCAGGTACAATTTATACAACTTTAGGTAGGTAAAGAGGTATCTCGGCATGAAGCAGTCCATGAATGAGCTCTAAAGCCATGAAGCCCAAACCCTATGGTGGATACTAAAAAATCCTGCAGGACGCTAAGCACCCCAATCCTAAACCCTTAACCCCAGAACCCAAACCCAAAACCCTAAACACTAAAACCCTGGATAGTAGTTTCCATCTGCTTTTCCATTATCCCCATATTATACCCCTAGAAAATACCCCTATATTATACCCAAAACCTTAAACTCTAAAACCCTCAAATCCTTCGAGCAGAGGACGGAGCCTCACAGCAACTCAGGCTTGTTGAAGTAAATCCAGAACAGCACGGCGGGTCCCAAGCCTTGGTTGGGATGATATGATTTGAGCTGCAGTCTAAGCTCCTTAAAGGGGGCTATATGAGCTATAGTCTGGATTCCTTGAACGGGGCCATATAAGGGATTGTATAGGGGAGTACTAGAGGGGCTGATTAAGGGGATACTAGAAGTTTTGACTATGGTTCATATGATCTGGGGGTTGACCGGGTCGAGGCCTTAAGGGTTTAGAGTTTTAGGGCTGAGGGTTTACGTTTCAGGGGGTAAGGGTGGAGTGTTTAGTCTTTGGGGGTTTAGTTTCTGGGATTTGAGGCTCCAGCAAAGGTTTGCGGAAGACATAGCCAGTTGGGGAGTTGGGCTGAGGCGGCACATGTGGTAAATGCAATGCAGGTGTCCTAAGGTAAGCTC
>CAJNIZ010046176.1:6128-17895 GCA_905231905.1 Symbiodinium pilosum | reverse complement strand
GCTCTTGTCCACAGGAGGTGGTGGCATTTCTGTACTTCCAGTGGACCTCCTCCATGGTGGCTTCTGTTGGATGTAGGCTTGCTCCACCGCCCCTTGGATTTTGCAAGTATAGTTACTGCTGGGCGTTCCAACCCTACATGTAAACTCTGATTGTTGACAGGGCTTTCCAACCCCTGCTGGGCTTTCCAACCCTGCACGTAAACTCTGATTTTTGACAGGGCTTTCCAACCCTACACATGTGGCTAAGTACTGACCTCATGGTTGCCTGTAACATACACATGCAGCCAAGTTGCATTCAAACCAATCCTCATAGCTTTCAGCCACCTGGCCTTCATAGTAGACCCTGTCCTGATTTGCAGCAATGTGTGCATGCTGAAACCAGCCCATCAAGTTTCATCTACAAGAGATGCTTCAAACCTTATATAGCCAAGTAGCCAGGTAGTGCCTTGCACACGCGTGACTTCCTTTCTTGATCTTCGAGGTTCCTTGCAGGAAGTCCTCAGTTCATCACATCAAATGCACATTTTATCCTTATGATACTTTGAGTTTTAGCCAAGGGGCACAGAGGTACTGGAGCCATTCCATGTAGGGAAGCCCAAAATCCTCCATGAAACTTCCACAAAGCCCTGGCGTTCTCCCTCCACACAATCTGTCCTTGGCTAACCAACTCAAGATTCATTGCAAATATCTACATGACCAGCATTATTCACACCAGCAGCTGCTACCACCGCTGTCTGGGCCATGGTACCCAGCTCCTTTACCACCTCCAGGAACTCCCTGCTGCATGGCTCCAAGTAGTTGGATCTACAGGGCCTACAATCTACAAGCGCATGAATGTCCTGCAACAAGGCTGCGCCTTCCCTTACTGCATGTGTGCATGTGGTGCATTACACTTCTTGCTTGCTTGCTTGCTTGCTTGCTTGCTTGCTTGCTTGCTGAATGGCAAGGGCATGCATTGGCCAGATGTAATACCAAACACTGCATGTACAGCACATGTAACTTGACAACTGTAGCATCAATGGGCTTTCCAACCCAACAGCATCAATGGGCTTTCCAACCCAAGAGGTGACAGATGGCATCTTTTTTGATTAGGTTGGGCTTCTCATGATCAGGTATGCTACTGCGTACTGCCCTATCTGTACATGCTCCTAGTCTTTGCTTAGCCACTTTTCCTTCAGGGCTTTCAGGTCATCCAGGCCCCTACCTTGCTTCAGAAGCTTGAGCGATTGCCCAGCCATCTTCCTGGAACTTCTGAGATCTTTCCCTTTGATTTGTAGGATCCTCAGCAACACATGTATGGAAACCTTGCCTCCTGAATGCTCACAATGCAGGCCATATGCAGTTCAGGAGCTGCCTCCCTCCACTAATCCTGAGAGCACTTGCCCCAGTGGCTTTGTAATTCATGATGCGCACCTTCTCCACCTCCTCCTGCCACAGGCAACATGTGCTAGGATAGATAAGAAAGCTTACATAATAGAACCACTTGTAAAAACCACTGTCCTTGGTCAATGACTTCAGGGGCAAGGAAGGCTTTAGGTTTTCCACTTTTTGTGCCCTGCAAGAAATTCATGGGCGTAAAAGTGTTGTATATTAATAAGTTCACAGCACATGTTTGTAAAATGGGAAGCCTTCCCTGCCTTCTTGGGACTTGTCTTCTGTTCCTGTGCAGGGGGTTGGTCTATGCTGTCATGAATGCTGGCAGTGAAGTTCGAACATTCACAAACCTGGCCTGGGAGCTTGCAGGTTTCTTAAGGATCCCAATTTGCTGCTTCAAAACTGCTTTCTTTGTTGGCGCAGGGCTGCAGCAGTCTGCATCTTGGCTGTAGCCATCCACTGGTGGTGTCTGTGGAACCTCCATGGAGCTAATCATCTTGAATTGGGCCTTGTCCTCTGCTGTTGTCTTTGCTGCCTGCTTGCTTGCAAGTTGCTGGCTCCTCCACTTCCTCTGTAGAACTTCTAGCCTCTGTTTGTTGTTCCTCCTCTGCTTCCTGTGCTTTGCTTGTTTCCTTTGCTCTGCTTCCTGTGCTGCCCCTGCTTCTGTGTGCCTGATCTCATCCTTCAATCTTCTGGTGTGGGACAAAACTGTTAAGATGGTGTCTGCTGTAGTCCTGGCCCAATGTTCCAATGTTGGTCCTGTGCCAAAGGACCCCAAGCCTTCTTTCATGTGCACAAACTTGAAGCTGAGGGTGGGTTCCAAGGCATGCAGGGCTGACAGGAGCTTGGAACACTTCACTAACCCTTTGCCACTGCAAGCTGCTGACTTTGTCATACTGTCTCCATATGGGCTCATATCAAAGGCCCTGGCCAATCCCATGTCCTTCACATAGAATGTCAAAGCTTCTGAAATGGACTTGGGGTCCACATCTTTCTTTGGGAAAATTCCTGGCCCCACCTCTTCCTGAGCTTTTCCTTTTTCCCATGGCACTACCTGACCAGCCTGTTAATCCAAATATGCCTGCATGCAGCAAATTCCAGCAACTGCACATGCTCTTGTATGCCACTGCCACAGCAAGATCTTGCGCATGTTTGCACTTGCTAAACAGGGCTCTCTCAACCCATACCTAACATTAGAAATCTGACTTCAAAATCAATAGAAATCTACAATAAACATCAATAGAAATGTACAATAAAAATCAATAGAAAATCAATAGAACACACATCAAAAATCAATAGAAAACATGCGTTAAAATCAATAGAAAACTCAACAGAATTCAAAGGAAAACCAAATTGTAAAATCAATCGAAATCAGGGCTGCTGAATCAAATTTTCTATTGACTTTTTCTTGGAAACCATTAAAATCAATCGATTTTATTTGTTTTGAAAAAATCAATCGAACTTTTGAATTTCTCTTCAATATCCGATGCTTTGGGCAAGGCAACGGACAGGGGCACCAGTGCCAGCGCATCATGGGGCTTTCCATATTCTGTTGGCCGATGACTCAGGGGAGGATTCAAGCAGTAGCGCGGGCGATCCACGCGACAGAGCACGAGCAGGGCGACGGCGGAGAAAGCAGTTGAACGCCAGCATCGGCAAGAAGATCAGGCGGAACGCGGGATACCTAGCTCACGTTGCGGGCGTCTGCGTCACTATGTTCACCAGCCACACTGCGGGTATCGTAGGTGGGCCTCTTTCGGACGTCTGGGCCGTCGTGAAGCCGAGGCACCACACTACCCCGACGACCAGGGCCGCCATGATGTTCTGCGGCCGCGCCAGATCATGGAAGACAAGACGCCGTGGGGCCGCCCATATGCCCCGCGACCTGCTCTATGGCCATGACCTACGGAAACCGGCGGTCTGGCGGCGCGGGAGGACATCTTGGAGGTGCGCTTTCTCCTGGCAGGCTTCAGCC
This sequence comes from Symbiodinium pilosum, assembly GCA_905231905.1. Taxonomy (NCBI): domain Eukaryota; class Dinophyceae; order Suessiales; family Symbiodiniaceae; genus Symbiodinium; species Symbiodinium pilosum. Next base: position 14,546 of record CAJNIZ010046176.1, on the reverse strand, counting down.
CGCACCAATGCCTGCTTGGTTCCAGCGCAAGGATGCACGAGGACGATGACAAGGTGGGCATTTGCCACCTTGCTTTGTTCGGACGCCTCAGCTTCTATGACACTCAGGCCAAGGAGGCCGTGGCCCGTGCGTCCAACGAAGAAGCCAAAACCTCAGTGGTTGACTGTCGTCCGCAGAGTGCTTGCTGGTTGCGCCCGAGCGCATCCAGGAGGTCAACGAGCTCCTAAGGATGAAGATGGCGCTGCGCGAGATCAAGAAGTTCACGCAGTGTAGGAGACCATATGCGGATACTATCTTGCTATATTATATATAGACACATGTTAAATTAAGCTTTAGGGGGCACAAAAACCCCTATCATTTACTCTAGGAAGAAAGGGTATGGTCTCCACTCAGGAGCCCTGGCTACCCTCTGCAGCAACTGGACCCTCAGCCACATCCGGGCTCTCCCTCCTCAGCCGCCGGGTACTCGCCGTCCTCAGCCTGCAGCAGGCACCTCTGCCTGAAAAGGTTAGCTCAGGCTCTGTGATGGTCTGCTCAGGCTCTGAGGTGGTAGGAGGCTCTGTGTTGGGCGGCGGCGGTGGCGGCGAGCTGCTTCCTTCACGAAGAAGACGAAGTCTGCGGCCTTCACCAGGGAGGAGGAGATCTTGAACGACCTCCCGCCGAGCTTTGTGAAGAAGGCCCGTCGAACGTGATGGACAAGCGTCAGGTTCCAACGCGCAGGACAACCGGCTGCTCCCTAACAAGCCTACACTGGCGCGAAGGTGTTCTGCCCGTGGCAGGGAAAAACAATTCGAGAAAGAACTACTGTGGTCTGCCATACCGCTGGACGAAAGACCTTTGTACCAGAAAGCAGTGGGTGAGCAGCGGCAGCGGCAAGAATATGTGGACTTTGGAGCAGTGCGCACTTTGAGCTTGCTTGAAAGCAACGAGGTCAGGGCATCTGTGCGCCCAAGCCGGATTTTGAAATCTCGGTATGTGTGCCGAGATAAAAAAAAATCATGCTCGCCGCAAAACGGACCCCACGGGCCAGCTTGACCCCGACCTGGGAAGCCAAAACATGGCAGTTGATGCGCCGACAGCTAGCCGCTACTCGGTGCGGCGGTGAGCCGCGGATGGTCGGCCTCCATTGGGGACATCCGGGCTGCATTCCTCAACGGTGCGCCTGCCCCTCGTCCTCGTGACTTGTTCTTTGAGCAACCTCGCCGTGGGATACATGGGTTAGTCCTTTGTCAAGGGCGTGTTCGGCCTCACCCAAGCTGTGGTGGATGCAACTCTCCTTCGAGCTCACCAAGCTGACCCTTGAGTTTGAAAACAAAACTTTCAAGCTCCGACAAAATGTCGTGGACCCATGTGTTTTTTTCGTCGTCAACACCAGCGATGACAAGGTCCACAGCCTGCTCCTTGCGCATGTCGATGATCTGCTACTGCTTGCCGAGACCGCTCCGGAGACATCTTGAGGAGACCTTGGCCTCCCGTTTCCCCATCGACAGCTGGAGCAAGGACTCGTTCGAGTACTGGCGTCAATATACGAGGTGTCCAAGGACAAGGTGGTGATCTCAGAAGAGGCAGCCGAAGAGTTCTTGGACTTGCACCTCCTGACGGACTGCAAGTCCCTCTATGACCATCTCCATAGAGAAGGCACCCCAAAGGCCCCTTCGGACAAGAGGCTGGCAGTGGACTTGGCGAGCCTGAGGCAGACGCTGGTTTGTGACTGTCGCGCCCAGTGGAGGAAGCTCTTCAGCGCTCCGACTGCTGAGAGGCTGTGCCGACTTCTGAGCAGTTGGCTGACTTTCTGACGAAGGCTATGACGTGTGACAATTGGCATTTGACTTGTGCCGCAGGGATCTTGAAGATTCCTTTGAACGACCATGCAACGTCAGCATTGGACAGGTAGGATTTTACACCTGTGTCAGTGCACAGCACAGTTTCTTGCACGGTCATTTTGGGCAGAACCGCCTCAGACTCAGACCTTTTTCTTCGGATTCGCAGGCACACAGGTTCGAGTTTGAGTGAAAAGGTGCGTGTGTTGTGGCAACCGTTGTGGCAGCTGTCGCTCGTGCTGTGACTCGCATACAGGGTTGTTGGGGCTTTGGGTTTTTTAGGCTTTAAAGAGCTTATGTGGATCCACGCACCAAGCCCGGTTCAAGCGCTGATTCAAGCACACGAACTACCCGATTCACGTATTAACGATTAATGCACCGCACGAGTCCAAAAGGAGCCTATTCAAGCACCAACATGAGCTGGTTCAAGCACCCAAAGGCGCCGATTCGAGCACCAAAAGGTGCCGATTCCAGCGCCAAAAGGCGCCGACTGTTCCACCAAGCCACGACGCTTCCATGGCTTTACGTTTAATTGTCTTGAGGGTTTTAGAGCTTAAGGCTTGCAATGTCTGGAGTGCGGGTTCAGGGTTTAGGGTTGAGGAGGGTTTAGGGTTCAAGGCTTAGGGCTCGGGCCTCGGCAGGGCTGAGGGTTTGGGAGTGTTCCTGAGGGTTTGGAGTGTCTAGAGGGCTCAGAGTTTAGGGTTCAAAGTTTAAGGCATGGGGCTTGGCAACGTTTAGGTTTTAAGGTTGGGGACGTTTGTAGGGTTTGGGCTTAAGGTTTGGGAGTTTTGTGGTCTAGAGCTTGCGGGTGTTGAGGATTTAGGGCTTGGGGGTGTTCAGTGCTGAGGGTTATTTGCTCGCTTGCGGGGTTGTAGGGCTTAGGGCTTCGGGAGTGGTCAGGGTGTGAGATTTGGGGTTTAGAATTAGGGGTTAGGGTCGAAGGTTTAGGGTCCAGGGTGAGGTGTCTGGCCTATTTGGAAGTGTTTATGCTTGAGGTGGGGGGTGGTCAGGGTTCAAAGGTTTCCTGTTCATGCTTTAGGGGGTCGCTGGTGGGACTTTAGGGTTTAGGGTTCACGGGTGTAGAGCTTCAGAAAGTTAACGGGGGTGTTCTGGTTGTAGGGTTTAGGGCCAATGGGTTGGGAGGGTTTAGGGTTTACAGTCTAGAGTGCTAACGGTCTAGGGATGTTTTTTGTGGGGTGTTTCCGGTTCAGGGGTTGGGGGTGCTTTAGGGTCTGGGTGTTTAGGGTTGGTGGGTGTTCAGGTTTGAGGTTTGGGAGTCTTTACGGCTTAGGGTTTTGGATGTTCCCGTGCGGTTTTCTACTACAACCGACCATCGTGGCCCGCCCAGGCCAGCCTAGGCATGAATCCTGTAGTTTGATGCGCGAAGCAGCTATTTTGGTGCGCCAATCTGTCCGTTTGAATCGGTTCCCGTGCCAATGCGCGAATCCTTGGTGCGCGAATCCGACGGGGGCTGTGCGCGAATCCGGCGGCAGTGCGTGAATCCTGGGGTTGTCCCGGTGCGCGAATCCGCCCTTTTGGTGTGCGCTGAGGTTTTTTACACTTCAGGGTTGAGGGTTTAAGGTCTATAGGATTCAGGGTTTAGTTTCCGATTAGAACTCCCGCTGTTCCTGACTCACCCATCGCGGTGTCTCTGACTCACCCTCCTGCCTGTTCCTGAGCCTGTGCCCCCTTCTTTTTCCCGACCGCTGCACCTGCCTCTGGTTCCCTTTCGGCTCAGAGCTGGGCTCGGAACTCAGCTCGGAGCTCCGGAGCTCGGTTTGCTTGGTTCAGCCTTTTACCCTTTGGGCTCGCCGCGTAGCCTCGTGGCGTAGCCTCGTGGCGATGGAGACCGTGGCAGGCTCCTGTTGTTGTTGAGAGCCCGCAGCAGCCCTTGTCTTGAAGCCGAAGTGTAGGGTACTTGTACGTCACGAGGTGGAGGTGGAGGACGTGGCAAACCGAAAGTCGGGCGCACAGAGCATCTCACTGTCCGCCAAAAACACGTCTGAAAGCTGCTTAGAAAGCTGCACAGCGGCATGTCTTTGCCCATCTTTGCCACGCGCAGCCGCGCAGCTGCAGTCGTGCAGTCGTGTGCCATTGGCCATTGCAGTCATGGCCGGTCAGAGCCCCCAGACCCGTGAAGGCGGCAGGGCTGCTAGGGAGGCTAAGGCCAAGGTGGCTAAGGCTTCAGGGGACTTGTGACTTCAGACTGGCTGAAGGAACTTGACTTGGCGCTTTTGTGGTTTTCCAGGCACGGGCCCACGGATGGGCGCATTGTCCTGGGATGACTACTTCATGAGCTCTTTGGATGTCAGCCATTTCCAAGTCACAAACGGATGGCATCTGATCCGCAGATCCGAGGCCTTGCTTTCTTGACCTCGATGCGGTCCAAGGATCCCTCAACTCAGGCACAGCGCACAGCCTGCACAGCACCACAGCTTAGACAAATCCGTCACTGATGCAGGTGGGTGCCTGCATAGTGAACGATCGGAACCGCATCATTGGCGTGGGCAGGGCTCCAGTATTCAGGAATGATGAAGCTGTAAAAGATCAGCAGCTGACTGTTTTTCTAAGGCTACAATGGCATGCCCAGCAATTGCCCCAATGACCAGCTGCCGTGGAGCAAGAGATCTGTGGAAGGCAGGCGAAGGCAGGCGAGCAAAGGGCTTTAAGCAAAGCGTTTTTGAACTGCAGGGGAGCTGGCGACCAAGTACCCTTACGTGTCCACCTCAGCAAGATGGCGTCTTTTTCACATGCCACAACCTTGCCCTTCCTAATATACTGCCGCGTAGTGGCGTAGCGGCATAGCGGCGCAGCAAAGAACCAGAGCCTTGGCTTGAGCTTCCGCTCGACGCGACTAGAAAGCCGAAGCTAGACACAACATCCGGGTGTAAGGCTTGAGACTTGCAAATTTTTGCCAAGCGCGTGAGGGGAAGCTGAGGTGGTCCACGCTGAGCTGAATGCGGTGCTCAACAAGAATGCGGAGAGCTGTTCCGGATGCAGGCCTCACTCCGAACAGCACGATGGCCTGAGTACTGTCCGCTTGTGCTTTCGGCAGAGGATCTACAGCACCCTCTTCCCTTGCAACGAGTGCGCCAAGGTGATCATCCAGGCCAGGCCTGCGGCAAGGTTTTCACCAGGGAGCCAGCAAAGCAGCTGCAACAAGCAGCCAGGCCGGGATCAAGCAGGTGATCTTTGCTTCAGCCCAGGGCTTTGGAGAAAGGATTCTCATGACGGTGTCATGACGGTGTGGTGGTGTTTTCTTCTTAGGACAAGCACAGCGACCGGGCCAGCGCCAAGGCTTCGCGGCGGCTCTTTGAGCTGGCCAACGTCGAGCTGCCCCCCGCCTGCTAAGAAGTGAAGGCAAAAGGCGAATGCATTAGACTTGGAGGTTTCATGGGACTGCTGAGATCTGGAGTGCGGAGTGGAGCTTCTGCTCAGGAGGCAGCATGTGCCAGAGGCCAGGAGGGGGGGACGGGACGGGACCCAGTGGGAAAAGGCGGAGAAGCAGTAAAAAACTGCTGGATGGTAGAGGGGGGACACCTTGCGAAGAGGAGTGAAGAGATTGTTTTCAGGCTGAACTTCTGCAGCTGCCCCTCCGGTGCTCGTCCCGCATAGCGAAGCCCGCAAACAGCGACTCTTGTCGTCCAACCTGATAGGTACTCGGACGAGCGCGAACGTGCTCAGCCCCGAAACCATCGAGACCGAGGGCACCACCGAGGAAGCTCAGAGGCGATGGGGGAGGGGGCGGGGATAAGCGCTCACGTTACACGTTACTTTGTGTTTCGTTGCTTTTGGTTTTTTTTGTTGACTAAGATCTTGGACTCAATAGCTTCTTACCTCAGATGGGGTCAAGGGTCGCGACAGTTCTCAAGATCATCAGAAGCTTCTGTAAGAGGGATGTTCTCGCTAGTTTCACTGGTCTTTAGGGCATTAGGCGCGAGCATCATCAACACAATTGGAATTCCACTTTGGCTTAAATGGGACCAGGAGGGGTTAAAGACCCAAGAAAAAACATCAAAAAGGGCTTTGAACGTGGTTTTCAGCGCAGGCTGACAATGTTTTGGCCCACATATATGCACTTGCCATTCAGAAGCTACATTCATGTGATAGGTTAAAGTGGTGTACAATCGTAGCTTCAGCACTCCAAAACTGGCAATATGGGCAAAACAATTCAAGAGCACAGCTATAGAGAGTTTGGCCTCTGTAATGCACGCAATGCCTTTGGCAGGCTTGTCACAGTGCAGGTGCTGCCATGGCTGGCAGTTACAGCCTCAAATGCTGCCCACAGCATGTATTTTGCGCGTTTTGCAGTGGTTTGCGGCATTCCAAGGCCCCCCGGCATGAGCATCATGGGGCCTAGGAGCCGGCACCCCTCCAACCCTAGATATGTTGAGGTGTCCAGGAGGGAGAAGCCCAATAAAAAATTGCCGCAGACCCTTCGTAGCAGGCGGGGAAACAGCTTGGACACTCAAACCAATTTCTTAACAAGGATCGGCGGCTTCGTTGTCACGCCGCATCTGGCCTGGCCATCATGGTCCCGTGCAAATCGGGCAGCGCCCTGGCGCCGACCTGCGTCATTGGACTTCCGCTTCTGCCCGGCCGGCGCTCCAATACCAAGCCAAAATTCATACGCACTCCAGAAGCTTCCCCTAGCGAAGGGATTGTAGGGTCCCTGACACCCCCCAAAAAACATCATGAGCACGAACGTTTTTGAAAACTAGCTCGAGGGTTGTTGGAAGGGTTGCTGCAAGGCCTCAGATTGCAGAGGCCAGTGCCCAATGATGCTGATGATGCTGGCCTGCCTGGCCGGGCCAGCATCAGCATTGGGGCTTTCACCAATTTGAAGGTAGGCTGCAGTATGGAGCTGAGACAGTCCGGGTGCCGACTTCACGGATTGCCTCGAAAGCTTGGTGCTTTTGCGCGGTTTTGATGGCTCTCTGCAGCTGCTAGGTGGATTTCATGTCTAATATTTCAGTGTTTCTGAGGAAAATCCCGAGGAGGTGTTGGGGGCGTAATAAATGCAAAGCAAACGGGAGCAAGGCTTTGACATGGAAGCGCGAGTATGACCTCAGTGACAAAAGCATTGAGGGGGTGGGGGACCAGCGCCCCCGGCTTGCGTCATAGGCTATTGCTCCGAAAGTCTAGTGGGCTTGTGGGCTTCTGATTGTCAGAGTTTGATGCCCTTTTAGGCCAATTAAGCGGTTGCATTGTTACTTGAAAGAGGACGTTGCACTTGATTAGGGCGTAAAGCCACAGAATTTCCTAATTTGACCGTGTCATGGAGGGGGGGAACATAGGTGTGTATACAATACGGTACGCCCCTCACCAATGAGCCTTGATTCTTCAGTGGAATTTGATAAGCGTTTCATTCGAAGACAAGCCAGGAAGGTTTGGTTCTTTTCTCCAAGCCGGAAGCCCAATGATGAGCATCGATTTCTGTCACGAAGTCTGACCAGGAAATTAATCTGGAGAGTTAAGCATCCAGGATTCGGTTGAGTTCGCTTTTCCGATGGCACTTGATCATGAACTACGGGAGGAGCACCACGGATCCAGTATTTAGTGGCCGTGTCCGTATATGCAGAAGAAATGGCTCCAGGATAAACCAAATTGCACAAGATCTGGTAGTAGGCTCTCTTTTCGAATCAGTTCCAAAACATGCACAATAAAACCAAGAATCCATGATCTGGTGGCGTGACCCTCCTTTCTTTTCTATTCGTCGAAGGACTTACATGAGCGAACCTGGATTCTTCCTTTTCCGTTCTCAGATCTTCCTTGGATTTCATTAGCAAGCACAAAGGAACCCCGTAGATTCCAGAATGCTGTCCTTCCTCGTTCTAATGAGATCTAATTGGAAATGGAGATCCGGAGTCCTGGCTTTCCTCTTGAGATTCCTTCCAGAAGGGAAGACCAAATCGCCAAATCATGGATTCCAGGTGTCCTTTTCCAAGCCGTTGATCCAAGAGAACAGCGGACTAAGCATAAGAGCCGGGATGTGTTAGTGTCCCATTTCAACTCCCCGCTTGAGTTCATCACCAAAAATCACAAACAACCAGATACCAATTCGTTACATCTTCTCTTTTGAGTTCCATAATTTTGTGAGAACCAGATCCTGCTTCCCTGGCTTTAATTGAACAGTCATTCTCGAGCCATCGTGTCTGGCATCCGGTTCCTCCTCCTCAGACACACGAGGATTGGAAGTAACAGGAACTGATTGTGCGTAACAGGGACATGTAACAGGAACAAAGCCCAGGTTTGTAACAGGAACCGGGGTTGCGCTGTAACAGACTCCCTGGGCCCGCCGTAACGGGAACTGCCTGGGTTCCATGAGGCCAGGTGACTCTCTCGAGGGGCTCCAACGTTTCTCTTCAGAGTTTGCTGGAGGGGGGTCGATTTTGTTAAGTTAAGGTCTTATTAGGTACTCTTCCAAAGTAGGGCTTTTTTCCTAGAGACTTATGAGGGAGTGTGGCTCAAACTAGAGTCGTAGGAGGGGTTCTTCCACATGAAAGTCCTGGTGTATCTGAAGGCCCCGTTGTTGACAATATGTAACAAGGGCCTTATTAGGGACTACGTTACATCAAGGTCTTATTAGGGACGCGTC
>CAJNIZ010046175.1:0-41419 GCA_905231905.1 Symbiodinium pilosum | reverse complement strand
AACCCCCCTTAAAGAAGTTTAGACTAGAGCTCATATGGCCTATGATACCGTAATACTGGTAATTACTTAGGCCTCTTCAGCAGGGTGTAACTGACGTGTAGGGTTTCGGGGGATTCACGCAGAGGTCTTGCTTTACACGTGGATCGTGGCAGCGTTAGAATGAGGTGTGTGTATGGAGTGTGAAAATGAAGTCCCCGCTCTAGGGTGCCAAGGATAGTGAAGCTGAACTGTTCTGCCAAGGCTCAAAACATGGGAATCCGATCGTCTAAGTCGAAAAGAGCAAATTCAAAACCCAAAGACGACATATCACTTGAAATGGCACTACGCTAACCTATCAACCAAAGAAGTTGGCGCATATTGATGGCACCATCAGCTAGAATCAGGCTGCGAGGTCCTTCCGGATGCTTGATCTAATTACATGGGCTTCAAGTTCAAGAATGACATTGCTGCCGCGTCACGGTGATCAAGGGGAACTTGCCGTTGATGGGCCGGAAGCACATGCTCTTCAAACTTCGCACCAGGCGACTGCGGACGCAGACCACCTGCTGGAAGCTTGGTTGACCCCTACAATAACTTCCACAGACCCCAAACCCGAAACCCTAAGGGCCTGAACCCTAAACCCTAAATGCCTGAACCTTAAACCCTTAACCCCAACCTCCTGACTACGTCTCCCCAAGCCTCCAAGTTGTGAACATTGAGATTTCTTAGGTTAGGCTTGGACACGGGAGTCATGACTTGGTAGTCCCTTTTTTGGGCTCCAAACGCTGTAGGGTCTAGGGGGGAGTATACCCTAACTCTTGAAATACCATTTGGACTTTTGGATTGTAGGATGCCATGCCTCGAAGCTTGAGGGTTTGGTGATGCTACGTGCTTCGCGGCTTTGTTTAACCCTATATGGAGGAACCTGTCATCTCATAAAATGGCAAAAATCCCGAGAACAAAGAAGTATGCTTAAAAAACTGTGAATGAATCCCTTGCATACAAGTCGATTGGTTACTCTGAGTAACCCTGAAACTTTGGGGCTCAAGATTTAGATTTTTGGTTGATGGTCCTGCTAAGAACAGAGGAGTCCCCTGTAGAATCATCCACATAACCCTCTTTAAGGACTTTAGACTAAAGCTCACTTGAGTAGTGATGTTAGGTGGTTGAAGCAAGGAAGATCCTTGTATAAAGACCATAACCAGAAGGAGTATGAACTTTACTTTGTATCGGGGGCTATAGTATCCCTAGAAATACTCACTTCAATCATGAACTTCTGGCTCTTCAAAGCCCCTGTATAGCCATCGAGGAATATTCGGGGGAATGGATTTTCGCCTCGAAGGTTTAGGGTTGTGGCGTTTTAGGGTTTAGGGATTAGGGCCTCCTTCTACCCTTAGCCCTTTATACTACCCCCCACAGGTCCCCTCTTGATTAACCTTAACAAGCCCTAGTAATCCCTCAAACACGAACATGGGCCTTGCTCTGCCGCGGGCTTAGCTGCTCTACGGCATGCACCACTTGCCCAAAGAGCATTGTGGCATCTGCAGTTGCCTAGGTCTAGGAAGTTTGCAGCTCATACAGGGCAAAGAAAGTCCCAAAAGTCATCATGGAGTTCCAAGGAGGTGCGTCGGGATTGGGTGCAGGGATTGAGGCTTCAAGCCCTCCTAAACTTAACACCAAACCCTTAACCCAAAACCCCTTACCCTAAGCCTTTAATCCCTAAACCGAGCTCCCCCCCCCAATCCTCAAGGAGGAAGGTGCTTCAACAAGGCGCGTGTAGGGGTACACTAATGGTTTAGGGCTCAGGGTTTAGCAACTTTCAAGCCTGATCTTCCCCAATTCAAGCTCCTTTGCTCGGGGGCATAAAACCCTAAACCCTATAGTCCCGCTTAAGTAGATAGAATATGGCTTTCAGTGTATTCTAATACGATCCCCATCATATTCTCTCTACTTCAGGGGGATTACAAAAACCTAACGGCTTCGGTTTGCAGACTCACGCCTTTGTCATGCATCCAAGATTTGGCGTTTGAGGTTTAGGCCGCGGGGTCTGGCATTGGTGTTTCCTGAAGCCTTACTTCAAATGGCCCCAAACCCTACAACCCCAAACCTTACAGTTCTAAACCCGACAACCCTAAAAACCCTAAACCTTGTAGTCCTGAAGCCCTAGGACCCCTAAACGCTGATACACTAAAACTTATTCCTAAACTCTGACACCCTCGACTCTGAAATCCTAAAACCAACGTAAACCTACACTCCTAAACCTGCAAAACAGTAGACCCGCAACTGTGAAACGTTAACAGCCTAATTCCCAGATCCTGAAACTAAATCCCCGGAACCCTGAAACCCTTGAGGCCCTAGAATCCTTAAACCGTCAAATCCTAAACCCCCAAACCCTAACCCTTTACATATCCCTACGTAACCCTATATAACCCCGCTGAAAGGGACCCAAGAATCCTGTACCCCGCCGAGCCTTGCCCTAGAATCTTAAACCCTAGACCTGAATCCTCCCTATATGTCCGCCTCTGAACCCTATACCCCTACCAGAATCCCTAAAATCTCCCTACATCCCCCCTTGAACACCCGTAAAAACCCCAGAAGAAGCCCAGGTTGCAGAGTCCCAAGGCTGCTGTAAGTCCTCAAGTGTCGAAACTAACAGGTCCAGGAGCTCAGGCGTTTAGGGGTTTAGGGGTTTAGGGTTTAGGGGTTTAGAGTTTAAGGGTTTAAGGTGTAGGGCTTAGAGCCTGAGGTTTAGGGCTTAGGTTTTTAGGTTTGAGCCTGGGCATTTTGGGACATTTTGGGGCTCATCGTTTTGGGTTTGGGCTTGGTGTTTGGTGCTTTGGGCTTACGGGTTTTTCGCTTGAGGTTTGAGATCTTCCAGGCTTGGCGGACGAGCATGGATTCTTGAATCCAAAGGAAACTCTTCTGAACAGGGTGGTAGCTTTTCTAAACCCTCTTTGGGGTTCCCATGCTTTTGCTGGGGAGCACTCTGGCTCTCGCTTGCTCCCGGATGGAGTCGGGAAAAACTTAATCCGAAAGATGAAAGGTCTAAACCGCAAATCCTAAACCCTGAAAACTATATACATGCGAACCCCAGACCTCAGACCTCAACACCAAACCCCAAAATCTCAATCCCAAATGCTGAACTCCTAGAAGCTCCCTTCATTGATTCCCTACAGGGGTTTAGGTTCGTGACAGTCCTCGGCACGCCTTCGCCGCCGCGACGAACCATCCTCGGTACACAGAGGAGAGACTGGCATTTTCAAAGGGTTTAGGGGTTAGGATTCCAAGCTGAGGTGTCGCATTGCAAGGATGATGTAGGGTTCTGGACTTCGAAGGAAAAATGTCCGTAACTAGTCTCCCGTGACTAATCCTAAGGCAGCCTATCCAGAGCTATCAAAACCAAATGAAGAAACCTTGCTGCACACAAGGGTTATAAGGGGGTACAGAAGAATAGAACATAGTGGGATCTCGCAAGGATGTAATTTCCTGAGCTTTCCCTGAGACCCACTACGGCCATTCCCTCTTTCTGTCGGTTGCGCTTCTGAAGCGTTCACGAATCCAAGGAGGGTTTCGGAACGACCCCCTCGATGGATCTCAAACCTGAAACCCCAAACCCGAAAGACCCGAGGCAACAGTCCTCACACTGAGACCTGTGCGTGAACCCTGAACCCGAAATACCTAGTGCCAGTAGAAACGATACCACCCGAAAGAAAAAAAAAAAGGAGTCGAACTCCTTGCACAGCAGAAGGAACGTACAGAAAGCACGCAACCTCATACTGACAACAACACTGATCATAGAATCCAGTTTTGCTCTTAACGGCTGCGTACTATTTGGGTCAATGCGTCATCCATCTCCACCCTGGCGGCCAGAATGCGGACGTAGCAACGATCCTGAGCCATGGGTTCCCCTACCCTTCTATACTACCCACACTAGGTTCCCCCCCCCTCAACCCTACACGGTAAACCCTAAACCATTCGGTGGTCACAGTGAAGGAGATCCCTAGAGGAATAATGTGAGACCGTGTAACTGTAAGGCTAGTACGTCCCGAGGGCTTAAGTTTGAAGAGGTTTGAGGTTCAGGGGGTGGGCTTGGAGGTTTAAGGTTTAATGTTGTTTGGTTCAAGATGCAGGGCTTATGGTGTGGGGTGTTTGGTCTTTGGCCTTGCGGCTTATAAAGTTCACATGAATGATCCTCTCTATCAGATCGTACACACCAAAAACCCAGATCCCTTACCGCAAACAACAGCTAGAAACGATGCTGCCCTGAAACTCGTGACCTGCTGCGTGAAGCAAATGCTTCCTTCAAAGCAAGAACTACAAGATTCAATAATTACTTCTTGCCTGAGGTGATAACCACACCGTATACGTAGGATCAAATCCGACCCAATTGGGGTTACTAGCCGTGATAAGCAACGAATCTCCGAGCAGGGCTAACTCTAATGCAGTTGCTGGCTTTAAGGGTTCAGGGCTTAGGAGTTACGACGAACCTTCAAGTCAGACTATCAGTACTCATGGACTGGTTTTTAGGTGAGGGAGGGGTAGAGACCCCAAGGCTGACAAAAAAAAAGGCTGCCTGGAGATTCCTAAAGCCCTAAAATGAACCCTAAACCCCACACCCTGAACCCGAAACCCTTAACCTTATGGAACCTTAAGCCCAGGCACGTGGTCCCAGGCATGGTTGCGGTTCATCGCACCAATCACATGCACCTGGTGCATAAGACGGTGAATACTAAAACTCCCGCATGACCATGACTACCTTCTACCTTAGGAATTATGGTCTACACTAATGCGATGCAAAATTTTGTGTATCAACAGTCGTCTGGGAGATCTCCGCAGCAAACTGACACAATACTTACACTGTTTTCCCCAACACTTTTCTACGATTGTACGACGGTGCTTCTCACTACCGGCGGCTTCGTCATTCCCATGATCCTGGGACACTGCCACTTTCTCATATGAGTAGCGTTTTTTTGGTGGTTGAACCTAGTAAGATTGTATTTCTTATATAAAGTACTATACCCCAAAAGGAGGATAGAATCTTACTCTATAATGGGTACCATAGTATCCCCAAATAAAATACTACTCATATGGTCTTCTCTCATAGCGGCGCAGGGTACCCTCCCCACGACTAAGACGGAAACTTCATGTAATCCCCTTGTTACGGACAGCAATCTTTCTTTTGCTCTTTTCGGGTTCCATGCCAGTGTGGTGGAGTGTAGCGTTCAGACTTCATGTCTCGGCTTTGGGTAAATTTAGGGGCCCCAATATGCGCCGAGTTCTGTGGTGCCCGGAAAAACGGCAGTGCAATGAACGTAGGTGCGGATAACCTCAATTTCGCTAGCAAGCGCAGTGGATTCAACACTTTCTGGTACGTCATGGGGCTTGATTTTGGGTGAGTAGTTGCAAAAAATGAATTTACCGTGCATGTGCTAGACTGAGCCGTCTGGAAAATACATGCGTTTGTGGGAGGAAATAACCATTTATACCCCTCACATCCGTGGGAAATTGTCCGAATCTTGTCTTGTAAACATGTAGCAGTGGCAAACTCCACTGCGCGTGTCAGCGAAAATCGGTCTTTTTTGAACAGCGAGCTGTTTATGTACTCATCTTGGAAGAGTGCAGAGGGAGCAAAACCGCTCGAAACACGCAACAGGCTGCAGAGACGCACGGCTGCCAAGACAGCACGCAATTCGCTTTGCTGCAAAAGGCGCACCGCAAACAAGGAGCTGCTGGAAGCAGCGTAGTTTCTCCTTGATTGCACGTATGTGGTTTTTCACAAGATTGTCTCCTTCGACAAACGTGCGGTTCCTCTTGGAAGCCTTCGCAGCAGGACTCTTCGGAGACTGCGATTGCGAGGCCTTAGGGCATGGATGCTCTGGTAACCGTACCCTCCTGGCATACACACAATATTATGGTTTGGGCTTGGATGCTCTCGTAAGCCCATGCTCTTGGAACACTAACGCTATCATAGTTTGGGCCCGCATGCTCTGGCAACAGTATGCTCCTGGAAAACGAACTCCGAACCCTGAGACCCTGATCCTGCATAAAGCAAAACACTTCAAAGACTCACAGGTAGGCCAAGATGGGTATCTCAAAACCACTGCTAGCACAAAACCACACGCCTTGGCCATGAAAAGAATAATGTTATAAGCTATCTAACCACCTCAATTACGCTTGTTTGGGGTTAAGTGAGATTACTTGTGGCGCTACCCTGGGGGGGGTAGTAAAGGGGGGCTATGAGGACAACCCATAACCATGATGAACACTAAACCCCAAACCTTCCCCCGACCCCAAACCCTAAACTCTAAACCCTAAACCCCCAACCCTAAACCCTTAACCCCCAAACCCTGAACCCTAAACCCTGAACCCCAAACCCTTCCCCTGACCCAAAGTACACGCAAACAGCTCGTTGCAAAAAGGTAGCGCGGCGGCCCACCATAGCTGCTGGCCCCTGGTCCACGACCTGGGAAGTCTTAGGTGTTTTAGGGTTCAGGGCTTAGGGCCTTAGGGTTTAGGTGGCTGAACCCAGCAAGGTTACTTTCTTCTGCTTACAAGATACAAAAACGCTCGAGAATACGGTCTTGCTTTATATTGGGAACCGTAATAACCCTCATGCAAATACAACTGAAATGGAGTCTGGGATTGGGAAACTTGCAACTTCAGGGTATTATGAATTTTCTATAGCTATAAGATGTCATAAGTGTTTAGGGGTACAGTAAGGGTCTATTTCACACGGTTGTGACTTGGGTTTCCCCACCTGGAAGAGCTGCGCTGCAAAAAATACCAGGGCTTAGCGTTTCTTTTACGGGTTTGGGCTTCAAAGCCGTGCTGTGCTGTCTTGTAGGCTGTTGCTGTAGCCATAACAAAAATTACCGCATGCAAACCGTAAGCAAAAAGCGATAAATGCACAAACCCTGCTTGGGAAAAAAGCCTACTGAATCCCGATACATGCCCATAGCCTTGCAGACTTGACCCCGACTCATATGAGCTATAGTCTAAGCTCGTAGTATCCCACTTAAGAACCCCTACATTACTCCCTAAATAATCCCCTATATAACCTTTTGAGGAGTTTTGACTATAGTTCATACCCTTCGGTATCCCTTAATTGCAACTCCCACGCTCCTATACTGACTCAAAAACCTATTCCCTAAACTTTGACAAGATAACTTTATACTCTGAACTGTAAAAACCCTACTTCTTCAACCCGTAGACTCAAAACCTACCCAGAAACTATTGACTAGAAAGCCTAATGTTTAGACCTTCCGAAATCTCAACCGCAAGCTAGACACCTCAAAACACCCTCACTGTACACCCCAAACAGTTTCCAACCCCTAGGGGAAATTCAAGAAAGTGCCGCCCAAACGACGATCTGCGCCCTGGAGCGCCGATTCCGGAAGTCAGAGCCCGAAAGGACACGGAAAGTGCCTTTTCAAACCAGGGTTACATAGGGTTAAATTATACGGGGGACATGTATACAAGGGTTGTGTAAGGCTTAAAGGGGGGTTATGTGGTGGTTATATACGGGTTACAATCACACGCTTTAGGTTTGGGGCTTAGCAGGGGTTGCCTTTTGCGAGGCCTCATAAGTAGCTATAGCTTTTTGGGTACGTGTTGGGCAGCTATGCATTCGGCATCAGGGTGTCGAGTTTGGGGTTTAGAGGTTAGGATGTAGGGATTTAGGGCTTAGGGTTTGGGGTCTTAGGATTATAGGGTTTAGTGTTCACGGGTCTCGCGGTTTGGGGGCATTGGGCTTAGCATCGGGATTCTCTGGGATCGTATGGGTTTGGTTTGGTTTTCTTCAGGGAAAAAACCTGTGCTAGGGCTTCTTAAGCCCTGCTCCGCTACACCGTGAACCCACAAAGACTGCGACTAGCATACTCAAAGATCCCCACGCCCTGCATGAAGGAATGTCTCTCAAAAAATACTACCACAGGGGCCTCAATAATTCCCAATATCGTTTTGAGGTACCCATACTAAAAAAATATCCCTAGACGAAAACCCAAGGAATCTAGAACCATCACATTGGTTCTTATTTGGGCTTCCACATTAAGCCTAGGACTCCTAGTACCATTTAATGAGGCGTTTAGGGTTTTAGACTTCAGGTTTAAGGGTGAAAGGTTAAGGGTTTGGATTTGGGTTTAGGGTTTAGGATTTCAGCGTTTCAGGTCTAGAAATTAGGGTTTAGGGTTTAAGGTAGAAATTATCCCTTCATCAAGGGCTGCAGAGCTATGTGAATGCCGAGGAAGGTGCCGGAGACCAAGCGATCCTTCAGGTCCCCCACCTGGGGATTAAGGTTTAGTTAGGGTTCAGGGTTTAGGGTTTTTTGTTGCAGTTTCTGGTCTTGGTGCTTAAGGCGCTTCATGTTGAATGTTTAAGAGTAAGTGCTTGGGATTCAAAGTTGGGGGATTTGAGGTTTAGTGTTTAGGGGTTTAAAGGTTAGGGTTTGGGCCTTAGGGGCTAGGGCTTACGAAACCCTAAACCCTAAACCCTTAGGGTCTGCAGCTTGGGGTTATGTTAGGGTGTATGTACCAGGTCTCGGAACTTCTAGGGCGCACCGACGAGGATGGACAATTGCCTATTTGATGCGTCGGGCCCTAAATCAAAAGCCCTAAGCTCTAAACCGTTTGACAGTTCGAAAAGTTAACAAGATCTAGGGTTTAGAGCTTAGCCTTAATAAAGGTAGACAGAAGGGAATAAGAGTATATAATCCTTATATAACCCCCAAATACTATGTTTCCATATTCCCCACCAGTCAGGCGAGCTTTCTATAGGATTTCCAGAGCTCATATGCAGGACATAAGAGGTAAACGCATGAGATTACGATTTGGGAACTCGGGGGCTCGGCTTGGGTTGGGAATTAGGTTTAGGGCTTAGCGTTTAGGGTTTAGGGTTCGGCTTAGGGTTTAGGGTGGGTTTAGGGTTTAGGGTTTCGGGTTTCGGGTTTAGGGTTTGGGGTTAAGACTTAGGACTTAGGGTTTACAGGCTGACTGTAAGGTGTGGAGCGGAAGTCTCCTAGTCAAGCACAGAAACGACAAATATGTGCAAATGGTTGCGCATGCATTGACTTGGCTTTGCCCCGCAAACCCCACATCCTCAACCCTAAACCCCCCAAGACCCAAAGCCCTGAGCTCCAGATCCTAAACTCTAAACCCTAAGCCCTTAGACGAATCCAAAAAACCGAAACAATTACAGTAAGAAACTGAAGGACTCTAAATCCTGGCCTTTGGTTAGCTGTGAATGGAGGACTGGAAAAGAAAACAGAAACTACCATAATGGGTTATATGGGGACTAGTATAGGCATCCATTCATTCCTTCCTAGCTAACCAAAGGGAAGAATTCCCCCCAAAACACCTGAAGCCGTCAACCCTAAACCCCTAAACCCCTAAAACCCTAAAACCCTCAACCCCTAAACCCATAAAACCCTAAAACCCTGAAACCCCTAAACCCATAAAACCCTAAAACCTTAAACCCCTAAACCCATAAAACCCTAAAACCCTGAAACCCTAAACCCCTCAAACCCTAGAACCTTAAACACCTAAAACCCTAAAACCCTAAACCCTAAAACCCCTAAACCCCTAGAAGCCTAAAACCTTAAACTAAACCCCTAGAAGACTCAAACTAAAAACCCTAAACCCCTAAAACTGTAAAACCTTAAACCGCTAAACCCCTAAACCCCTAAAACCCTAAAACTTTAAACTAAACCCCTAGAACCCTAAAACCCTCAAACTTCAAACCCTAAACCCCTAAAACCATAAAACCTTGAACCCCTAAACCCCTAAAACCCTAAACCTTAAACCCCTAAACCCCTAAACCCCTAAAACCCTAAACCCAAACCCTAAATGGTACTCTAGCGGCGGCTTTCAAGGCTTGTGGCTTCGGGCTGATAATAAGGGTTTAGGGTTTAGAGTTTAAGGGTTTAGGGTTTAGAGTTTAAGGGTTTAGGGTTTAGAGTTTAAGGGTTTAGGGTTTAGAGCTTTAGGGTTTAGAGGTTAAGGGTTTAGGGTTTAGGGTTTAGAGCTTAAGGGTTTAGAGTTTAAGGGTTTAGGGTTTGGGGTTTAGGGCTTTTGGTTTTGTTGCCCCAACAACTAAACTTAGGACCCGGTTACAATCACATGATGGTCTAAGGTCCTCCTTATAATCCCTATAGTATAGCCCTACATAACTCCAGATTCCATTTCATGTTCCGTCGCCTTTTCCATTCTATTCTCCAATATTGGGGTGAAATATCATCGCTTTATCCCTAAACCCTATGAACCCTAAACCCTGAACACTAAACCCGATGTATGTCTATATAACCTCCTCCTTTAAAGGGGGCTTCTTTTTTCTAAACCCTAAACCCTCTATTCCCTTTGGGCTCAGGGTAAACATGTTGCGTGATGTTGCTTTCGCAGCCACGGTGAGCACTTCCGTCTGCTGTTGCATTTCCTTAACTGCCCAGCTCACGAAAACCTCTAGAGGGATTGTCCCCTTAAGTAGATAGAATATGGGGTATATGGGGGTCTTAATATAATATGCCCAAATATCTACTTAAAGGGGATTGTAAGGCGGTTGCGCATAGGGGTTATATAAGGACTGCAAGAAGATTATACAGCGATTATAATACGATATTATCAAAAAGGGAATATAAAAGGATTATGAGGGGATTATGGATGCTGTTTAAAGGTAAACCTAGCTTCCAGCGCTTCAGGATCTCAAGCTTGTGGGCGTAGGAATCAAAATAAAATCAAGATTTAGGGCTTCGAGCTGCGCGTGCGGCACGCCGGGTTGATCTTGTTTGCTTCTGCACATGAAGAAAACCTTGGTCATCAACCCCCAACCCTCCCTTGCTCTAAACCCTGAACCCCAGACTTCACCTCTCTAATACCTTTTGAACTGTACGCCCTAAACAGCCAGCTACAAACTTGACATGAGCTAAAGTTTAAACTCCTAGTATCTCCCAAAATAACCCCTACAATACTCCCATATATGATCCCCTTTGAAATCCCGCTTTACGCAGTTTAGACTGTAGCTCCGACGCTCCCTACAAAAAAAACCTGGAAGTCTTTGTCATCCCAGAAAAATGCTCCGAGACCTCTTCAGCCTCATAAGAGCTCGAGTCGACCCATGCCCAAATCTCACAACCCACTCCCTAAAACCCAAGCCTGAACTTCAAGCTTCGTAGATCCCAGGTAGAAACTGTACTTGCAGCTGGTTATCAGGATTACAGATAATAAACACTAACAACTATTTTCAGGAAACTCCCGGTTGAACCAACGAGAAAAAACTCAACTCCGCAAAACTCAAACGCTGAAGCCTGAACTCCTAAATCCTACAGGCTCAAATACCCAAACCCAAAAAAAAAACAGTCAGTCCACCCTAAACCCTCGAGCGCAAAAAAAACTTACCATTACGTAGGGTCCCCAAATTTCCTTCATTTTAAAATGTTAAGAGCTCAAGATTTCAAACCCCAAAATCCGCCCCCGAATCCTAAGTAGTGGTAACGAACCCTAAGCCCTGAACCCTAAACCCAGCTTCTTCCTGCAGCTTCTCCATCCTCGCAGCCTCCAGAGACGCGGGCTCGGGATCCCTTTCGAGGTCCTATGCACGGAGACGGTTTAGGGTTCAGGGTTTAGGGTTTTTAGGATTTGTAATATGCTGAGCCCAAACACTTGAAATAGGACTTTGGGGTACATCGTACCATAGTCGTAAAAGGATTGTTGGGGAATGCTGTTCCAATCTGAGGGTGCCAAGTTTACGGTTCAGGGTTTTGGGTTGGGTATGTGCGAGCCTGCCTCTGCATATGCCTGCAAAACAATCAACCTAAGTATGAGGACCAACACAAATGGATGCTAAACTGGGAACTGAATCCATACTGCCAAGTTTGAATATTTCTAGCTAACTTAGACTATTTCCTGACCCTAAAATAAAGGCAGTTGAGGGAGCATATTCTACGTGTTTATATGTATATATATATATACATGTATATGTAAATACTTACACATGGTCCGATGAGGTCTGCATAAATTGCACTGTATTCTAAGAACCTCAAGTACACGAGGGATGAGACTCGAAAGATAAAGAATGATGAGCTTCATACTGCCGAAATGCACTACCAATGACCCCAAACCCTCAAACGCTAACGGCCTACAACCTGCTTTCAAACTGAGCGAACAAGACCAACCTCCAAGTTCTCGGACTACATAAGAAGGTTTCCAGAAATCAGGGGCACTTCTACAAAGACTCTATAGAGGCTATGTAAATATGCCCAGGGGTATGTTGTAGGGTTTGCAATTAGGGTTTGGGATTTAGGGTCCCCGGCATTGGGGCCCGGCTGTGGGGTTTCCGTAAAAAGGGGATACCTTTTCGGAGGTCCTTTTCATAAGGATTGTATTATTTCGGGTTCTATATTGGAGTCCATTTTATAAAGATTTGAAAATTTTGGTGTCATCTTTTTATAAAGATTGAAATATTTTGGGGATCTATACTGCGGTCCCCCGTTTTTAAGGAAACCACCACCTTGGTTGGCCTTTAGAGACCCTTGAAAAATACTAGTATAGATGGCTCCCTATAAAACCAATAAGGGAAAATATTTAAGGAACCCAAAGGCCTACCCCCTAAACCCTAAACCCTAAACCTTCAACCCCCTTTAAGGAGCTTTCAAGGAAACTACGACAATGGTCTGCTCCTCCAGATCGAAATCGTCCTCATCCGAGACGCTGCGGAAGTCGTCGCTGCCGATGTCGTCTTCCAAAGCGTTGGGCGAGGCCCGGTCGGGGTCGGCCTCGGGGTTGAGCCACGCCGTTTAGGGTTTTGGGTTTTGGGTTACGGTTTAGAGTTTTGGGTTTAACCCTAAACCGAGCGCTGGGGGGTTAGAGTTTTAGGTTTAGGGTCAGGGGTCAAGGTTTTGGTTTAGGGTCTGCCAGACGTCCCTGATGCAGCAGTAACTTTAGGTCGCAAGGTTCAAATAGGCCTTGGGGTTTGTGCTGTACACGTTGGTTTTGTTCTGGTCAGGATTTAGTTTTTGTTCCCCTTTACGCTGAGGCTTGAGGGCTTCATGTTGAGGTCGCTGATGAGAGCATGGGTCGTCAAGGTATGACCTCCAAAAACATTCTGCAGAAAAGAAGACCGGTAGCAAGAATAAGTCTGATGAGGATACGAACGACACTAGGAAATCAACAGGCACCTAGGAGTTCCCCTAAACCCGAAGCCTTTAAACCCTAAACCCTTAACCCTAAACCCCTAAACCCTTCCTGGCCCCCTGTTTCTAACCATCTCCTGGGCTCTTTCCTAGCAACCATAATTCCAGCTCTAGTCTGAACTCCTAGCATCCCCCTTAATGGCTCCTAGGGTTTAGGGTTTAGCATTTAGGGTTTAGGGCTTAAGGTTTAGGACCCAAACTCCTCGTATCCCCCTTAATGACCCCTATTACACTCCCATATATGAGCCCTGGACTAAATTTTATAGTATATCCCTTAGATAAGTCTCCGTATAACCCCTCCGTATAACCCCCTATATATCCCCTATAGGTCCGCCCCCAACCTAAATTTAGTCCGTAGCTCATACAATCCCTTTCTAACCCTCCTTCGAGGAGTTTAGACTGTAGCTCATTTCCCCTATATCATCCGTTTCTAACCCCCTTTAAGGAGTTTAGACTGTAGCTCAAAGAAGGTGTACATAAGGGGTATATCTTAGGAGGACCCCCCACCCTGTAATAGTAGTATAATAAGAATATAAGAGGACCCTAATATAACCCCTACTATCCCTTATAGTCACTATTACTGGGTGTGGGGTCCACCTAAGGTATATGGGGCCAATGGGGAATTACCCTAAACCCTAAACCCTAAACCCTGAACCCTAAACCCTAAACCGTGTGAGTTACACATATTGGGTAATTTCAGCTCTCACCCCGCAGCCTCGCTAGGCTCGGTGGCCTCTCCGGCCAGAGTACGCACAGACTGCGGAGGAAGCACATTCCTGGGATGTATCTTGGAAATATGGATAACTTGGATTCTTATGGGATATGAAAAGGGAAAAGATTATGTAGGGAAGATGGTCCACAAAAATGAAAAAATGTGCTGCTAGGACTACCCCAGATTCTGCACCATTGCTGCGGTGCGTGCCTGCTCCTTCGTCTGTGCCTGCTGCGGTTCGGGCTTCGGTGTCTGAACCGGAATCTGGGCAGGTGGCTGGGTCGGCGGAACGGGCTGTGCAGGCTGCCCTGCTGGCAGCTGCGCCGAGGGCTGCGAAGGTGTCTGTGGAAGCCGCGGCTGTTGCTGGGACTTCGCGTTTGGAGCTGAGTGCAGTTCCGGTGGGTGTTGCGGAGGTGGTGTGGAAGGTACACCGGAACCCACCGCGCTTGCAGATGTGGTGGAGGCCTTACGTGCAGCTTCTTTCGTTTGCCAACGCCTGCACCATGCAGTCTGTACTTTGGTTGCATCCGCCTTGCGGGCATGCGGGAGCGGGGGGAAAGCAACCTCGTCCTCGCTGCACAGGCATAATCACTTGCGGGAGGTTTCCCAACGACAAAGGGCGGGGATCTGGGATGTGCTTCTTGAATTTAACAGCTCAAGAAGAGGCCGCCCTCACCGGGTTTGTCATGCAGGTTCATTCTTGGGGGACGCCGTGCTGATGTCCCATGCCAAGGCCAGCATGCAGTTTACATGCCGTTTTGGGACCCTGGACTATCCTCAGAACCCTGAACCCTAACTAAACCCTAAACCTTACTAAACCCTCAACCCCAAACCTGAGATTCCAAGCACCTCAACGGGCCTCAAGGCTTCAGGACCCTTAGGAACTCAGAGCTTAGGGGTTTTTGGGGTTTCGGGTTCAGGGCTGCACCCTATATAGACAAGACGAGGTTTTTTGCGGGGCTGACTACACTGAGTTGCGGCTAAGAAACTCAAATTCAGGTACTATAGTAGAGAAACACTTTGTTCACTATATGCTCATATTAATCTAACTTATCTTAAATTCTTAGTGTAGGTTTGGGGGGCTCTATACAGAATGTCTTCCTATGGCTTCGTCAGGATTAAAACCCCTGTACAGCCGGGACCTTGCGAAAGCGGACCTGGACCAACGACAACCGACTGCTGGGCAGATTTGCTAGGAGCATGGTTCCCCTACTACCCCGCCCACAAACTACCTGATCATGGTTTTTTCTTCTTAACTTGATTTACATGTTAACCAAGGCCAGTTAAGGCAAAAACCCGAAGCCTAAACCCGGGTCAAGGTACTCAAGGTTAATCACGTAAGGACAACCTGGTGAGGTAGTGTAGGGCACGGAGTAGCATAGGGGAGATCATGAAGCTTGCTGCATGTTCAGAGGCAATCTCTGCCCTACATCCAAAGCGGCATAGGGTTTAGAGCTGACCGCAAAACAGTGCGCATATCATGCCACATTCAGAACCCACATAGAGCCATGTACAAGAAAGCGAGCTAGCCAGTAACCCTTGGGAAACCACGCAAACCAGATGCGTTTCGAATAATTGAGTATTTCTCAAAACCAAGGTCCCACACCTAGGTTGGAAGAAACTGCTAGCGCCGTCCACCCACACGATGAAAACAACTTTGAAAGTTAAAGCGATTACTAAGCTTCAATCATGGCCACTTAGCGTAAAGGACAAGCTAGAACAGCCAGACGTGGAGATCGCTGCTCAAGTTTAAGAATCTTGGGCGTACGGGTTTCAAGCTGGGTTCCGATGTGAGCACTGGTGTGGGATTCCTGTTTAGGGTTGAGGGTTTAGGGTAAGGCCCCATGTGAGAAAGCTCACCACAAGTGGCGCCTGATTTTGAGACACCTGCAGCACTGCGCATTTCAACAAACACCACCTTCCTATAGCAAGCCTCGGTACTCTGTGCTGATTATGCGCCGCACAATACTTCTACAAGGTCCCTGAGGTGGTTGAAACTTAGAACATCACAGATATCCCCTCTACAGCGTTACTGAGACTGAGAAAGAACACAAAGTTACTTCACCATTGCATCATCTCCCCCTAACCCACGTACATTATCAGACTGTCGGCTGAGGGCCAAAAAACCCAAACCCAAAACTTACCTACAACCTTCACCCTAAACCTGACCGATTGCCCCTAATCCTTAACACCGGAAACTATACCGTCACGTGAAATGTCTGAGCAATCTTACAATCACTCTATGACTGAACTATAAGATGATATCCCGCAAAGCCCTATCCGAATTCTTTGGGCCCTACACACCCCTAGTCCCAACACCTTATATGCACGACTCTGTACCGTCCTTCCCTACCCCCCCTTACCTGGGGAGCCCTCTTTTTACCCTCACCAGCAAGGGCCCGAAACACAAATCCCTAACCCTTAATCCCTGAACCTTGCACCCTAGACACATCCCTGCGCCCTAGGCCCTACACCCCACTCCTCGCGAGTCGAAGCAGCCGCTTCTGCAGCGTTCTTCTCCTCCACGGACCCCTTCTTCGAACAAAACTTTTAAGGTTTCTGGGCTGGAGTTCAGGGTTTAGGGTTAATGGTCTGAGGTTTAGTGTTTTAGGATCTTAGGCTTAGGATTGTGGTTTAGGGCTTCCAAGGCTTTAGGATTTTGGAGTTAAAGCTTCTGGTTTAGGATTTAGGGTTTCAAGATTTAGGATTTGGGGTGTAGCATTCAGGGTTAAGAGTTTTAGTTGGGTCTTCAACTAGATAGTCACCCTTGGAGATACTTTGCCTGTAGTACAACAATCCCTGAGCCTGTGACCTCAACTGGACTGACATGAAGCCAGTTTAGGGCATGCTTTATTCAAGGGTTCCAGGGTTGTGTGTTTCCCCAATATGGCCGTAGTATAGCCTTTATATGAGCCAATGTAGTCCCCTAGGGCCCCTTAAAAGAATCACAAAGGCCAGGGGTACAACCACATGGGTACAAGCCTGAAACCCTTGATTTATGCAATCCTGAACCCTAAACCATGAAGTACAGACAAGGAAAATCGTACCGATCCTACCCGACATAAACCAAAATGGTGG
The DNA here is from genome assembly GCA_905231905.1 of Symbiodinium pilosum. Classification (NCBI taxonomy): domain Eukaryota; class Dinophyceae; order Suessiales; family Symbiodiniaceae; genus Symbiodinium; species Symbiodinium pilosum. The sequence goes on along the minus strand of CAJNIZ010046175.1, from coordinate 24,473 downwards.
CTTACATCTTACCGTTTAGGGTTTAGGATTCACAAAATCATGGGAAGGGCCTTAAGACTACGCAAACTGTAATCCGAACATTCCAGTGCCAGGTAGGCATATTCCTACGAAGGAAACACCAGTGTGAATCATAATGGGCTACAGGATATCGGCTGGAGGATGTAATTAGGTGTTGGTTTTCCCTACCTTGTTCCTAGCTCTTACCATCCACAAAACAAGCCTATGCACTGCATCCTGAATCCTAAACCAAGCAAACATGTTCGCCAACCAGATGCGAGAAAAACTGACTGCAAGCCCTGTATGTCCCTACACACCCCTACATATCCCTGTATATCCTTACAAATCCCTATATATCCCCGCATCCCTGCATCACCCCCTTAAAGGGACCCCTCAACCCTCAAGTAGCCTCAGGAGTTGAAGGTCCCGCAGCAGACTCGGGAGCCGCCGCCGGAGGCGGCGGAGCAGCCAAAGCCGGCTGAATGCACAGATTAAGGTTTCCGGTGTTAAGGATAAAGTTTTAGGGTTTGGGTTTAGGGTTTAAAGTTTTAAGGTTTGGGTTTAGGGTTTAAAGTTTTAGGGTTTGGGTTTAGGGTTTAAAGTTTTAGGGTTTAGGGTTTAGATTTGAAGTTTTAGGGTTTGGGTGAAGGGTTTAAAGTTTTGGGGTTTGGGTTTAGGGTTTAAGGTTTGAGGGTTAAAGGCTTTTGAAGGATTGGTAGCTTCCGAAAATAGCGGGACCCCCGATATTGATTTCGAAGTGACACGGGGGCTCCACAGGGATGCAGAAGGACATATGAGCCATAGTCTAGACTCCTAGTATCCCCCTTAAGGCCCCAAATAATAATGGCCCCCTTTATAATCCCATATATAACCCCCTCTAAGGAGCTTAGACTATGGCTCATGTTATACAGAAAGGTTCGGGATTCAGGGTTTTGGGTTTAGGGTGTGTAGGGTCTAGGCGGTACAATCGACGAGTTTCGGATGAAGAGTTGAGCGTTTCGGTTTTAGGCCGAATCCCTAAACCCATGAACCCTACACCTTCAAACCAAAACCCTAAACCCCCAAACTCCAAGCTCGAAACCTTAAAGGTTCAGAGTTGGGGTTAGCTGTTTAGGATGAAGGGTTTAGGCAGATGGGGTGGTCCGTCAACCTTGAGGGGTTTCTGGTAGTTTCCCAACATAGGGGGACCCCAATATACACCCCCAAAAGATTATATAATCCGTATTATACGGACCCCAAAAGGGTGCCCGTAATTTCAGGAAACCCCCTTCTGAGATTGAGCAAAGAACTACAGAAAAACTGTGCCCAGCCTGCGTTTGAAGGGTTGGGTTCTAGGCTCTAACGTTTGAGGCCGTCAGGGTTCACTGTTTAGGGCTAAGGAGTTTAGGGTTTGGGGCTTTAGGGTTTTAGGGTTTAGGGTTTTAGGGTCCAGGGCTTCAGGGTTTAGGGCTTTGGGCTCCAGCTCCTTTCCTGAGCCTCAGAAGGGGCACCGTCACGTACAGCACCTGGCTTTGGCCATGTTGGCCAGCACCCCATACTTCGAGTTGCACCAGAAAATTCTACTTAGAGGTTCATCGGACTTGAGAACAGCAGTCTGCAACGGGCAATCTTTGAGATTGCATGCTAGTTTGCGCGGGGTAAGCTCCCAAAACCCTAAACTTCTACCCTAGACCTCAATTCCCACAACCGAATCCCGAAACGTTGCTGCCTCAGGCGTGGTACAAGCAGGCGCTGGAAGTTGCGATTCCCTTGTCGGGGTGCGCGGCGCCTTGGTCCGGAGAGAATGCGCCTCAGCAGGGTGCAGGTTGCGGAGGCTTTGTAGCAGCAACATCGTAGTAGAAGTAATAGGAGTAGGAGTAGTAGTAGTAGTAGTAGTAATCATAAAAACAATAATCGTCGCAGTCGTACTAAACATGACAGGAACAGTAAAAACAAGGATGATATCGAAGACATTAGTAATAACACTCATAGTCATAATAATAGTTCTACTGACTAGAAGAAAAAAAACTGGCATGGTATTATATAGGGTCATATAGGATAATAATGTGGGGGACACATACAGTTTAGGGTTCAGGGGTATTGCAGAATCGAACAGAAAATGCAACATGGAAATTGGATGTATACGGGAATTTCGAGGATTATCGTGAATGGTTGCGAACGTCATGTTGAGATCCATTTTGCATTCTAAAATCATACCAGGAATCTGGGACCATAATATTGGTTGTTATTTGGGAACAAACATTGTTTCTACGCGGTAAGGTTTGGTCAATGCATCGAGTCAGATGCGAGAGTAAGAGAGTTCAGCCAGATTAGAGGGCTAAGCGCGTAGCCTGGGTCAATATCCCATCCAGTCATGGGTATCACAAAGGACTCGTGTAGGTATGTTAAGGCCCTTTCAACTCCATGTTTAGGCGCCCCTAAACCCTAGACCCTAATACTGTAGGGGGGATTGACCTAAGAGCTTACCTTGCTCCCAGGCGTCATGAAAAGGACGAGGATTGGGAAAGAAAGGCACCAAAAAACCCAAAAAGACTAAGCCGTAAACCACCAAGCCCAAACCCCTAAAACCCAAACCCTACACCCCGAAACCCTGAACCCAAACTTACGGCTTAGAGCAAATCGATGGACAGGCGAGGCTTATCCGAGGTCAAAGGAGGAGGGTGCCGCTCCCTTGACCTTCTACAGGGGCGCCATAAGCAACTGCACTGGGTTCAGAGCTTAGGGTTGTCTGAAGTTCATGGGACGTAACTACCTATATCTGGGACTTTAACGCTGCTTACAGCTTGGAGGACCCTACATACGGCCGGTTAAGGAGAAGATAACTAGGGTTACACGCCCATTTGAAGGTGGTTACAAGGTGCAATCATCCTCCAAGTGCTACCTGCCTAGACTCATCAAGGACACGCTCTACAAAATTCCTAAGCATGGGCAACACGTTCACTCAAAAAGACCCTTGCATGCCATCAGACCATGACAAGCCCGCAGACCCTGAACCCAAATCCCTATAGTCCCCCTCAAGTAGATAGAATATGGGGTATAGATGGGGATCTTATTGAAATATACCCAAAGCCATATTCCACCTACTTAAGGGGGACTATAAACCCTAAATTCCTAAACACTAAACTGCGTATGGCCTCCTGCGGAGACCTTTGCATCTTCTCCATGTCTTCACCTGGCAGACTGGTGAAGACCAAATCAAAAACATGGGGTTTCTCAACAACGGGGTACCCTTAGGACAACTGTGCGTGACTGTGTGTGTATGTACACATATACCTTAGGACAACTGTGTGTGTGTATGTACATATATATATATCCATATACATATCATGTGTGTATAGATATATGATCCCATCCACATCCGTATCATTGTATATATAAGTTTGTGAGCTAAGCAGATATGGGCTTAGAGGTGAGGGAGGCTGAGAGTTGTAGATGTACGGTTCAAGGCTTTAGGGATTAGGGTGGGTTAAGGGTTTTAGGCATATGGGGTCTAGGGCTTTGAGGACGACGTAGCCCATCATCAGAGGTGGCAACTCATGCGAATCGTGCACCTATCGACTTCTACTTTCAAGTGAAAAGTTCTAGTCTGTTCTCCAATTCGCGCGACCCGGCTTGGAAAGGCGAATCGGCAGGCGCTGGCGGCAGAGCTTCCGGCTGCGCATCGTTGGGAAGAGTGGGCAGCAAGAAGCCCACCACGTCCACGGGTGCTCCTCGTCCTGCTGGCAAGAGGCTGTTGCCAGCAAAGCAAGGCCGGTGCGCGAGAAATGTGTGCGAATGCTGCCAATTGGGAGCAGGATGTTGACCGACAGCGCTGAGAGACCCCAGGCCCCAATCTCAAAAAAGACCACTGACAAATGGCTGATTTGCAAACAAGTGCTTTCAATGGCTATCCTCAGACTTAAGCTTGGCTTGAGCTCAAGGCCCAAAAGCTGTAAGCACCAAGCAAACGTCAGGGACTTATGGCGTGGATTCTAAATATTTCCCCAAAACAAGTTGAACAGTATTCATCGATGTAGCTATATCTACCAGCTACCAGAAACCTGAGATTTCCTGGCAGCAGCCCTCTTCACTCTGACCACAGCGGTGAAACTGGCAGCAACACCGCAAACAGAAAGATAAATGATAATGAAGCCTGTGAAGCTTCTTGGATCCCGGCTACATGAACGGAAAACTTCCCATGACTTTGAGAAATCCGCATAACCCCTCCCTAAACCCCAAACCCTAGAACCTTGAAAGGAACAAGCCCCAAGGCTTCCTGGTGGGTAGTAGGGAAGAAAATCCCCACCCCATTTGGGCTATAGTCTAAACTCCTTAAAAGGGGCTATATAAGTGATTATATAGAAAGTATTGTAAAGGTTACTACAGGGGATACTAGGCATTTAGACCATGGCCCATGTAGTCGCCTATAGAATATCTCCACTCATTCCGTACTGACCCCCGGTAAGCAGGCCTTGCTGGAATGATAGCCCCTGCTGGCTTGCGCTGGCACACCACTCCTCGCCAGCACTGGGTTTGGAAAGTGCTCAGGCTTACTTGAAAGGTCAGGGGGACGAAGCAAGGTTAGCAATGGAGAAAACTGAGCGTTTACGTGGACTTTCGGATGTCTAAGTTCATGCTGACACTCCAAGCGGAGTGTAGGAAGCAAGGTGGGGCAGGGAGAGAAGACACAGCGGGAGAGGAGGAATCGCCTTTTTCATCCTTTTTCCTTGTGATTAAAGGGGTGAGTTTTACGTTTGCCGTCATAGTTTGCGCATCAGCTTTTCGCAAAACTCTAACGAAAATAGCTTAATTTGAGACTGGTTCTTGAGCCTCCCTGAAAGCTTGCCACCAAGTAATTGCAGGGCTGTCGAAATTACGCACTCAAAGTACCGCCACAAAGGGCACCCCTGCGTGTAAAATTATTCTTCGAAGGTATAGTCGGAAGCTGTGTAAAAATTGCTTTTCATGGCCTTATAGGGATTGTATGGGAACTATGTGCAAGGAAAATTTGCAGAATTCTAAACTACCTTCCAAAAACCCCGTCGGCGCCTAAATAACCAGCATAAGTTTTTGCCTTCCACTCTATGTGCACAAAGATGTTTTAGTAATAACCTTTCCAGGTCTTTTGGTTGCTGGATCAAGCAGAAGTTGTAATCCCTGAGTCCACGTTGCTTACACTAGAAAATCCTGCATGATCTTAGTATACGATAGTACCCTAAACCCAAGATATAAGGTACTTCGGGCCATGCAGAATCCCGAAACCCTGAAGCCTAGACCCCACTGTGTGCGCCTGCAACCCCAGAGAAAAGTTGCGGAGCGTGCGGAGCACTGTGTTGCGTGGGGGCTCCATACGCCGAAAAGAAAGGCTTAAAGGCTGGCTACTCAATGAAAGATACTTGCCTAAGGAATGAGGATTAGTGACTAGGCTGGAATGCTATGAGGAAATGTTTGGTGCAAATATTCTGCTTTCATATACTAGGTGGGGGCCTAACCCACGCTATATAGTAGACGTCACATTCATATGGCTTTTAAGCTTTTCGGGTTTCGACTTCAGGGGGCATGACACATTGTGGGCCTGCTCGCGCCGGAAGAGCGGCCTGGGAATGGAGGGATGTTGTGGCGTGGGGTTTCTAAGTTGGGTTTTTAATTTTTAGTTTTAGAATTTAAGCTTTCGAATTTTGGGCTTAGGGTTTAGGACTTGGGGATTTCCAGAAGTTGGGGGCCCCAATCAGCACGTAACATATTCAAAATCCTTCTTTCATGGACTCCCAGGAAGGAACCTCACTTTTGAAAAGCCCCATTTAACCATTAAGAAATCTCTAAGGTCCCAAACCCTAAACCCCTAACCCCTAAACCGTAAACCCCAAAGTTCGAGTGGCCGGCCTGGCGGCTCATCATGCATCAAGGAGCACTCAATAGTAGGTAGAATACTTGGAGGTTCATGAGTTCAGGGTTTAGGGTTTAGGGTGTAGGGTTTAGGGCGTAGGAACGGGTTGAAGAGTTATGTAAGTACATAATATCAGCGTTTGGGCTTCACGGACTTAGCAACTCCTGAGAACTGAGCACATAACTCCCCCTAATTGTGCTTCTACAGCTAATCCCAAGTACGAGTAGGGTGATACGACCAGTTACATTTGGCATGATTGAAACCCATGAATTTTAAAGGGTTCAAAGCTTACTGTGGTAAGAAACAATATAGAACACTAGCCACGGAGCGCACTACCCCAAATCCCCTGAAACCTTATCTGAAATCAGAATTTCAGCTGCTTCTTAGGATTATAGATACCAAAAATTGGAAATCAAATTCACGGAACTTCAAACTTGTCATTGAAATAAAGTGCGCTTGTTGTAAATGAGTGGGTACTTCCGATTCGGGGAAGTCGCGTTTCGGCAGAACCGCACAACCTCCCACAAAAGAATGACTCCCCAAGCTATCCTAAAAGATACGTCTTGGATTTAATTGAGGATGTTTGTGAAGTCTGGGGCGTAGCTGCCCGCCGCTGCGGTATGTTTTCCTGCTACTGGATTCAGTGCTGCAGGCAGTTCTGCGAGCAATCATACCATTTGGGCGACAGCAGAGCACAAGGAGATTGATGAAGCACGGTGATGTATTGGGTTGGTTTAGGGTTTAAGGTTTTGGGTTTAGGGTTTTGGGTCTACACACAGCATCCCTGGTTCATGTCCTACATGCCCCAGTTGAAGCCGCACGTCCTGCCCAATCGAGTAGTGTGTTTTTGGTGGTTAAAAACCCAGTAGGATTATATCCCTGAAATAATATACTATACCCCAAAAAGGAAGATATAATCTTGCTCTATATTGGGTACCATAGTACCCCCAGAATAAAATACTACTCAATCGTCCCTAAAAGCACGAATGAAGGCCTTTCTCCTTATCCATGTATGCTCTCTGGGCGAAGCGTTCAGGATCTGCATGTACACACCAGTGGACCCCTAGTCTCCTCAATCAAGCTCAGGGTTTAAGGGTTTAAGGGTTAGGGATTTAGTTTAGGGTTTAGGCCTTTAGGGCTTTAGGATTCAGGGTGAAACTGAGGGCGCTGCTCACCGAGGTGCCACGCTTCCGGGCGCTCACCGTGCGCGGTGACGCCATACCCTTTGTCTTACTGGAGCTTAGTAGGGAATGGGGGAACATAAATTAGGGTTTAAGGTTTAGGGTTTGCAGGGAATAGGGGAATATCTGCTAGAGGGATTATACAGGGATTGTATCCTTTATTCCCTTAAGTCTTGTGTGTAGCGTTTCGGGCTTGAGCTTCTAATGTTGGAGGTGCTTTTCAGGTTTGGGTGGTGTGGTTTTGGGTCCAAACACGCACGGATACGCCAAAGAAGAAAGAAAAAAAGCCTACGGCCCGTTTGCAGAGGCAGGCTTAGGCGCGTGTAATTCCATGCTTGCTTGGGGGATGGCATCGTAAACCCTAAGCCCCTAGATCCTGACCCCCAAACAGGAAGTGCCCAAACTTTGACATGAACAAAACTTACCTGACAACGGTACAGAGGCCATTCAGGGGTTCGAAGAATTGGTATAAGCTCAGACTTCAGTTGGGCTTTGAGACTTTGCCGTCTTGAACTTATGGCTTGCACATGTGAGCGCAGGCCACATTCTTAAGTTTGAAGGTCAGCGGCATGGTGCCGCTTAGAGCACTGAAACTGTGAAACTGTTCTGCCCTCAACTGCATTGCAGATTTGCTATGCATAACACCCTGGCATAACACACGTCACCTCAGAAAAACCGATCCCAAACCTTCAAACAAAAATCGCTGAAACATGCACGCACTAACCCTTACACAAGGAAGCACAAGAACTTGAAACTTCTTAGCGCCCTAAACCCTAACCCAGAGCCCTAGACAGTAGAATCCCCAGTTGAATACACACTACTCCAAACTATTCTTATGGGTTCAACTAGTACCCCCCTCTATACTACCCCCCTAGGTTCCCCCCTTAATTAGGGTTTTCCAGATCCTCCCAGGAGTCTGGGAAACCGTCTGAGAAGGTGGCCAAAGCCAAGTTCTTCAGTTGTGCTCTTTGCCTTTCGGTACCAAGCACCTGTTCCATCTCTTCGGGTGCAGTAGCTTTGGGGTTTAAGGTTTGGGGTGTAGGGTTTAGTGTTTAGGGCTTGCGTTTGGGGTTTAGGGTGTAGGATTTGGGCCCTCCAGCGTAGCAGTACCTGCTTTGGGAGTCCTAACAGGGATCCTTACCAACCAAAAAACCATACCAAACTCCAAATGGAAGTACCTTGGAAGGTTAAGGTAGCGTTCGCGGGGTTCGCGGTTTGGAAGTTCAGGGATCTAGGGGCTTGAATGTGAATATATGGGTCTTCCATACACCCTAAACCCTAGGAGTTTCTGAGAGGTCTCGAGGATTAGAGCCCTCAAAACCCTACATCCCAAACCTGACTTTCTCTGTCTGTCTCGCAGGGTGTAGGGTTTGGGGTTGAGGGTTTTGGGCTAAGGGTTGAAAAGTACTCTCGAGGTTTTTCTGGGCACTCCCAAATAGGGCCCCAATGCTTCAGGACGAAGATGTTTTAATACACGGTTTGGGTTTCTTGTTAAAAACGGGATGTTCTTGAACCCAACCCCCAGAATATTGGCCCTATGACGGCCATATGATTACCATAGGTCCTGGTTCTGGAGGTTGGGCTTACCAAAGTGCTCCCTTCATTTAGGCTACCTGAACTGCACGCAAACTCAAGCAATATCTCTGAGGCAGTACCGCCCCCACCCCATACTGGCCATATATCAGAATCCGAATTAAGGCTATAGTATTACTGCACGTAGAGTATTGAGCAGCTGTAATAGGGTGGGGCAGTATTCAATCTTCGCTGTTTGCAGCTAGCTTTCAATCTCTCGTGCAGCGCTTTTCATGGGGAGCTGCCGCGAATAACTTGAGGGTTCATGAGTAGGTGTATGTGGGCCTACCCAAAAACCCTAAACACTAAACCCCAGCCCTTGAAATTCAAATAGCTAGGACTCTAATATAGCTTGGGGACGTTATAAACTTGTAAACCCGCTGATAACTACCAATGAGCCTTCAAGGAGGCTTCTCACTCCAAGCCCAGCTTGGCTTAGGAGAGTTTAGGGGTTTGGGGGTTTAGGGTTTAGGATTTGACCTCTTCAAGGTTTAGGGTTCAGGGCTTGGGGCTCAAAGCTTAGGCAAGAAAATCCTCCTAACTTGGGAGCTCCCCACAGTTTAGGGTTTAGGGACTTAATAGCTGTATAGGCAGGGTTATAAGCCAAGATCTAAGTGGATACTAAGTCTTACATCCCTATTGAATAATCCCAGCTTCCATGCCATTTTCCATGTACTTTTTCCATATGGTTCAACAGTATTCCTCACCCCTTTAGGTCCTAAACCCTATATACCATACATGCCCAGATATCAATATGACTACCCGAAACGATACATCAGAAACCATGAACCCGAAAGCCGAAACATGCCGAAACCCCAAAAAGTTTCAAGGAACCCTGGATAATGCCCCCACTCAGTAACAGTCTAGAATAGGGGTACTTTTAAGGGCTATACAAGGTGATCTTAAACCATTATCCAACAGTTACTGAGTGGGGGCAGTAGCCAAGGAAGAATCATTCTGACGGTGCGGTTTTCATGTTGTTGTCACCCCCATGCGTTCAGGGCTCAAGGTTGAGCAGTTATGGCCTGGGGTTTAGGGCTTTGTGTCCAGGAGGTTGAACCTTGAGGATTTGGGGTCTAGGGTTTAGGGTTTAGGGTGGGAGATTTTTTCATCCACATGCAACCCCTCCATGGCCAGTTCCGATTATGTGGCCTGTCCTGCCCCCGAACTGAAAAATCCTAAGCTCTAAGCCCTGAACCCTAAACCCCAAACTCTGCAATCTGCAAACTGTAAGCTTTAAACTCACACATCCCTAAATGGGATTGGGGTTTAGGGTTCCTGCACGCCTAATCTGAAAGCTCTAAACCCGCTGGGTCGTGCGCTTATCTGCGGGTCATCCTTGTGGAAAATCTGGCATGGCACCTCTACTTAAGGCTTAGGCCTCAAGGGCTTTAGTGTAAGGAAAAGGTTCAAAGTTTAAAGGCTTATTTACTGGGGGTTGTAAGGAATAAGGGCATAGAATCCCTAGATGATCCCTATATAATTTATTCCCCTGTTTCCTACCAACCCTCAATAAGTTTGAGGAGAAAGTTTAATGACTGTTGCAAAGAGAAAAAGAGAGAGAGAGAGAGAGAGACAGAGAGAGAGGGAGAGAGCATGAGATGGAGGTTTAGGGTTTAGGGTTTAGGGTCAAGGGTTCTGCGTTTTGGGCTTATATTTGAGGGTTTAGGATTTAGAGTGGCTTAGGTTTTAAGGTTTGGAGTTTAGGATTTAGGGTAATGATACCTAATAATATAATGGTTTAGGGGTCTAGGGCTTCCTTAAATGGTGAGTGGACAAGGTAAGACCAACTGTCAGAATAGCCACAACGCCGGTAGCCCAGTAGCCGGGATAACCGAAAAATAGATGCACTCGCAAGCAGCACTGGTATCCCAGACCCCCAAAGGGATCTAAAAATTAGATCCCCCAGAACCATATGGGATTTTATGATAAGGATTATATAGGGGTTATAATGGGTCTATCTAATTTTTTGATCCTTTCAGGGGTCTGGTATGAGAATATGACATTGGTACCAACCACTGGGATGATAGTCTAAGAGAAGCCCAGAAGCGATCATGGCAAACGCCCTATCACTCAGGATGACGGCAAGGGATAATTACAACAGTAACGCCACAGATCTGAGTTGTGTTTTGTTTGCGGTTGAGCCAAGTGGGATCTTTTACTCGTTGCAGAAATCTGGAAGCCGAAAGAAGACTGTAGTCTTTGCCTGTATTCTCATAATAACATCCCCCCTCAAAAGCTGCTGCTGTCCAGATTGCCTTCAAATTAACTTTGATAATAGACTTTGCAAAGAATTTCAACGTGATGGTGGTTCATCTATATCGGGTTTGGGTAAAAGGGAAATGGACGCCTTTGAATTCACGAACGACAGGAGCGGTCAAAGCATGCAGCGACCCTCTGAACCCCGCACTGCAAAACCAAAACATCTAGCAAACGTACAGTAACCCTACCTTCTACACTGAACGACTGAAACCTAGACTTTCTGCTCCTTCAAAGCAAATGGCATAGAGCAGAAGTGGGAAGCCTGGTATGGAGGTTCCTGAATTTGAGATTCCATCTCAAGAAGGAAAACATGGTGCATCCCAGACCCTAAACCCTCCTCCTGAATCCTAAACCCTACTAAACCCTATACCGTACACATGACTAAGGCCAACACCTAAAAACCTTCAAAACCCTTAACCGGGTAGACTAGACCCTACACCGAAAAACCTCCCGACTCGTCACGCCTTCAGCACGCGGTGTCCACTTAGGGCTTGCGACAGCTTCAGCGCGGCCAGACGTCGGTTGTTCAGGGAGAAGAGAACATCACCTGAACGAGGATCCCAAGTCCCAAAAAAAAAGCGATTTAGGGTTTAGGGTTTAGGATTTAGGGTTTAGGGTTTAGGGTTTAGGGTTTAAGATTTAGGGTTTAGGGTTTCGGGTTTCACGGGGTTTCGGATTTTGGGTCTATGTGCTGTACACACATATTTACATTTGTATAGTTGGACCTTGATGAGGCGTACTTAATCTTAAGGGGCGTGAGGCATGTTAAACATTTGGACAAAGGCGTTTTGAAAAGAGGAGGTGCATGGGATTGAATAACCACGTATAGTTGAATGTATAACTTATAGCCCTATCATAATGGCACGATTAGCCTAACTCGGTTTAGCCGAATTCCCTGTTCTCGACCTAGGACTCCCGGATGGGTATTGAAGGTTGATGATGCGGTATAAAGCTCTCAGGCCTTCAGGATAGAAATGACGACATTGAAAACTACTTTCAACAATGAATGGGGCAGAAGACCTAAAGCCTAAACTCTAAAGCCTAAAGTCCTGACTCATGGTCAGCGACGTTCGGGAGACCAAGTAAACATCAGGGGTTCCATAAACCCTCATAGTTTAGGGTTTAAGGCTTTCAGTCTAAGGCTTGAGCAATAATCCCCAAAGCTCAGCCCCGACACCCTGAGCCTGTAGCCATAGACCATGCCGAACACCAAAAAGAAATTGAAATCAATGAGCCAAAGCATGAAGTCAAGGGTTCAGGGTCAAGGGTTTTAGGACTGACGAAGCCCCATATTACCTCGAGTCAGTGTTTCTCATGCAATTACTAATTACTGGACATAGGCTCTTATTCGGGGAAAAATTCCAGACTATACTGGAATACCACAAAAGCAACCCCCATGTCCACCCTTGATGATCCCTTGGTAAGCCTTTGCCACAACGTCATATCTAGAAACGTTTCCCTGAGAGGCAACTGTTTTGCTTTCCCGAAGGCGATGCATCGGGAATTATTCTTGAACCCCGTTGTCTGAGGGTCACATTTAAGAACATGGCACTACAATCCAAGCCCTAAGCGCAGAACCCCAAAGCCATCATCGCCGACTGCTGAGGTTTCATTTTGGCGACCTACACTACACAAACACCGAGTAAAGCCTATTAAGGGAATATAAATCATGTTAGAAGGCCAGTAGTTATGAGTAGTTACGATGTGCCATGGACCTCCAAGCAGCCGGACGCGAGCAGAAATTAAAACAGCTGAGATACCATCCATCACGACCTGCACATGCCGTCTCGCGTTTTCTGGTCTTGGGGCCCTTAAAAGTAGCTATGGGGATTTCTCAAAGTAGGGGCCCCTCGGGAGCCTGGGTATACTTCGGGATAAGAAGGGAGCACAGGGGTTTAGAGGCAATTTTGAGAAGCTCCCACCAGGTGTTTACTACGGACTGACGAATAAAGAGCCCCCCATACTAGGGGACGATGGCTTGAACATATCGGCCTCAGGGTTAAGCACTTAAGCCCAAGCTTTAAACCCTAAACCCTAACACCTCCAACTTTGGGTCGTAGGCCAGTCTTAGGCTGAAAAGAAAATGTTGCGGTTTGGGGGATTACTGCTTGGAGGGTCAGGGGGACTTGGTAAGCAGGCTAACAACGGGGATAATTGGGTTATATGGGGTTATTAACCTACTTACTAAGTCCCCCTGACCCTCCAAGTGGGGCATCCGTGTGGCACTTGGAGATTTCTGGCTCAAAATCAGCACCTGGCAGTGCTGCGAAGTTGCTTGGGGTTTAGGGTTGTGGGTTAAGGGCGCAGGGTGGGGAATCATGTGGGGAGTTCCCAATATTAGGGGTATCATTTTGGGGGTCCCCATGAGAAGGATTATGGTATGTCGGGTTTATGTTAGGGTCCCCCCTATTTTGGGAAACTACCATGTGGGAGTTTATAAGTATATCAAGAATCCCTGCACGTGTCTATGTATGTACCCACAGTGCATGTAGACTACCTCAAAAAGAAACCTATCCATATTTTTACAGCTGCGAATGTCTAAACCTTGAGGTTGCGATCTGAAATCTACCTTGGGGCCCGCCGTTTAGACACCCATGTGAGCTATTGTCTAAACACCGAGCATCCCCCTTAATAATCCCTAGGTGTTCAGGGCTTAGGTTTTTTTGGATTAGGGATTAGGGTTCAGTCTAAACTCCAAGTATCCCCCTTAAAAGCCCCTATAGTACTCCACTATATAATCCCTCTATAAGTTTCTTTAAGGAGTTTAGAGTATAGCTCATGTGGCATTGGGTTCTGAAACATCCACCTTACCCTACACCCTAAACCCCTCCAAAAACCCAGGGGACCTCCTTTCGTAAGTACCCATCATCCTTAGTGCCTCCAAAAACGCATTCCGGATTTCTGAAAACCCCACGGTTTAGGGTTTAGGGGTACGTGGATATTGATTCTCATCTAGCCCCCAGGACCCGTTTCAATTTGACCTAAATGTTTAGGGAATAGCACGCAATTCTGCACCTGCAGGGGGATGTGGTCTGGCTCCAACCTCCCAGTGAAGATGTCATGCACCTGGACAATTTGGGCGCCTGGAACCCCCACACCCTAAACCCCGAACCCCAACACCCTAAACCCTAAACCCAATTAAAACCTTAAACCCTGAAACCCTACAACCCTACAGCCAAGTTTCCGAGTTTGGGCTCATGTTCAAGGTCTGAGCCTTCAGCTTCTCAATCGTACTCGGCTGAAATGTTTGAAACAACCAAAGCTCCACAAAGCAGCACCGATTTCAAAACCTGACCATGTAAAGATAGAAATGGCCATGTATCTTTTGCTTTCAAGCTGTGCTACACGTCGATCCACGACCTGGAATAAGGACATGTTGGGATCATTTTTTACACGAAGCACCAATAGTTAAAGCTCAAGCCTGGTTGGGGTGACGTCAGGTGGGAAAGGTGATACTTTGCCCCTAAACCCTAAGCCATAAGCCCTAAAGCCTAAACTCTGAACCCTAAACCGCAGGCTAAAGGCTTGATGATGCCCAAATGCTAGGTTTAGGCTTAAGGTTTAGGGTTTGGGGTGTGAGGTTTTGGGCCTTAGGGCTGTGGGATTAAAGTCTTCCAAGCCAAAACCCCCGAAAGGAAGCCCCCCAAAAGACCTCCAGAGCTTGAGGTTTAGAGTTTAGGATTAAGGTTTGGGCCTCCACCTAGAGAGTCTGTTGACACAGGGCCATTTTCGAGTCAGATTTCTTGTCAGTTCCCCTAGACAAGTCCAAATCCCTGAGCTTAAAACTTTGGATGCCTCTTAAGACACGTGCTGGGATCCAGACCATACTGTAGATTGAAGTATCCTCGCCCCTGCCACCGCTGAAGATCATGCGGCTGTTGATGGCATTGTGTGTCCACCTGCAGACTAGAAACCATCTCTTGGAAATTGGGCATGTTTTTTCGAATAATGATAACGAAGAATGCAAGAGATAGTATTTGTGTACGTCATTCTTAGCATACCCACTGAATTCACAAAGGTCTTGCAGGTTTGCCATACAGGGTTCTTCGAACCTGTTGTTAATCAACGGAAGTGCCTTAATCACCGCCCCCTGAGCATCAAATCCCTAACCTCCATCTCAGAATCAACGCTGTTGCCTTGAGATATACTGGCATTATTTAGAGAAGGTTTCTTGTCAGGAGAACGGGTTTATGCTTAGGGCAGAAGGTCTCCAATGTATCTCTGCAGGTCAGCGAGGTGCATGCTGCAGCATGTTAATTGCACCATGCTGACTCGCGAGGCATTAGGCCCCGGAATCTACAGCGTAAGCCCCAAACAGGAATGCCAAGCCCTGAACATCGAAAAAGGCCTGCGAGGATTTGCGAGCGCACTCATGGGGGGTCTTCCCAAAATGAGCCGTTCCCAATGATAAGGAATATGGCATTTGGGGTTCTATATTGGGGTCCCTCCATTTTGGGAAACTACCATATATGCATATATATGTCGGATATGGACAAACAACTTTCAATCAATGGCTTCAATCCTAAAGCCTATATGAGCTATAGCCGTAACTCCTAGTATCCCCCTTAGGAACCCCCATAGTACTCCCCTTGAAATTCCCCTATATGACCCACTTGAGGAAATCTAGATTATAGTACATATGATAAATGCCTGAAACCTCTATCTTCATCCGATAAACCCTTCACAGCGGTTGGGCTTCTAAAGCAAAACCTCCCCTAACCCCTATACCCTAGATACCCCCATATCAGCTCAACGAACCCCTTCAAAGAAGGCTTCTACAGTATCTGGAGTACATCCTCCCTGAAAGCCTAAGTTGTAAACCTCGGACCCTAAACTCCAAACCCTAAACAATAAGCCCCATGCCCTAGATGAAATCCTAAGCCCTAACCCTAAAACCCTAAACCCTGATCCCTGAAATCTAAGCCCTAAACCCTAAAGCCCTAACCCTAAACCCTAATCCCTGAACCCTAAACCCTAAACCCCTAGCCCTAAATCCTAAAACCTAAAACCTAATACCTAAACCCTAAACCCCTAAACCCCTAGCCCTTACCCTAAACCCTAATGCCTAAACCCTCCACTCAAACCCGGGAGCCTTAAGAAGTGTACTGGAACCAATGCTTCTCTGCAAGAGCCATTGGCTGGCCGCAACTGCCGAAGTTGCTGTGTCCTTGTTGCATGCAAACGGTTTAAGGTTTAGAGTTTAGGGTGCAAACAGCTGGCTTGTTGCTCAGGTTTTAGGTTTTAGAGGCTTTTCGTACCCTAGACTTGCACTAAACCCTACACCCAAAATCGCGTGGCCAGTGGGCTTATCTTAAAACCTACAACATAACAATCTTTTGCAAGCCCTGACAAGAATTCCAACCACAAAACCATGGGCTTAGGGTTTAGGCTAAAAAGCCCTGCACCCCTAAACCCTAAACCCCTGCGCTGGAATGTCGCGGTAGGGTTTAGGAGTCCAAGTTGGCGATGGAAGCACTCCTGCAACCATCTGAGGCATTGCCGAGGACATTTCTCTTGAATACTTGCCAGATAAGACCCCCGCACAAAAGGCTCGTACAGGGGTAATAGGGCTGCATGAGGTCTATCGGCTTATTTTCGGGAGCTCGCTTGATAACTATTCGTTGGGTAAATATGAATGCGAGTCACAACTTTTCATTACTGTCATCCTGATTATACCTATGAAGTTTAGGGATTGTGTCTCCTGTTTCTCAAAAAAGTGTGCACTTCGGGATCCTACGGATATATAGGGTTTTGAAGGAAATTATGGGGTCGGTGCTTGAAGATTGTGTGGGGAATCTTCTGAAAAACGCCAACATGAGCAACGCAGAGCGACCAAAACCCTAAATTAACCTCTCAACCCCCCTAAACCTTACACCCCACTGCTTTTGTGCAGGTTTAGGGCTTACAGTCCTGACCAAATACCTAAGAAGGAGCGCATGGATTTAGCCAAACCTAGAGGAAGCGCTGGACATTGCAAAGCTTCCCATGGACCGCAAACTCTTGGAGCAACAAGGTCAACATCAACATGATGAATGAGTATTCAGAATCAGGAAAGGGCCATAATCCCTGTATAACCCCATAATCCCTATGTAACCCATTGTAGTAGTTTCCATTTTCTTTTCCATTATCCCTATATAACCCCAAAATGCATTGCACACTAGCTCAACTCCTAAGGCTTAAATCTTAAACACAAAGCTAACCCCTGCACCCTACACCTTACACGCCACAATAAGCCATACATCCTACTATGCGCATACCATCCCATCACCAAGCTCCCGGCCGAAATTTCTCCAACTCCATTTCCACATTCCTGGGCTCTTGGCACAAGGTTAAGAGGATCTGGGTAAGCTGACAGGGGCAAAAGGCACTAGTCTTAAGCGGATATCAGTGTAAGTCACAAGGAGATTCCGGTGACACCAACTGCAAGGGATCCTTCAAAGGGGCCTTGTGGCTGACCAAGACTCCAGGGCACTGTTGAGTTCAGGCCTTGTCAATGAGGGGCCCGTTTCAATTGGTGGGCCTGGGATTTAGCAGGTTTAGGGTGTCAGTGTTTGAAATGGTCGTGTTTGATAGCTAACTGTCCAGGCTCGTTGGGACCTCTGATTCTTTAGGCAAGATTTTGAGCAGTTTTGATGGTTTCTGCATCCGGACTTCGTGGCAACATGTCGAAGAAGAACTCTATCTCGCCAATGTAGGTTTTTATATCATAATCAATAATCATAGGGTCCTGTTGCTGGGAAGGCATCTCAAGCAGGCACTAATGATTTTTGAACAACTTCCGTTGCAAACCTTACACCCTATGTTCTGAATCCGAGAGTCTTCGGAAAAAAAGAGGTGCGGGAATTGACTGGTGCAGGAAAGTCTCCTGCAAGCAAAGCTCACGAAGTTGAATAATTCAGGGTTCATGCTCACCTTAATGAATGTGGAAGCCCAGCAGGAACCCTACCGGGTTTTTAGGGAGCTGGATCAGCTTTCATGATAGCGTTTGTGAGGGTAAGGCTTGAGCTTCAAGGAGTGCTGGGTCTCGACGGGAAGGCCGCTTATATCTTGGCATTTCTGTTCAATTTTTGTCTTGGAAAGCTCTTCCTTCTAATGGATCTTCACAAATGACCTGAGTCCCACTAGTCAGGGGAACACTGAACAAATGCCATGTGAAACATCCCCTTCATGCTGCTCGAGGGTAACAGCTATGCTCACGTCACCCCACTAAGAGTCTGCATTGAGCAGCAGCAGGAGCAGCAGCAGCAGCAGGAGCAGCAGCAGCAGCAGCAGCAGCAGCAGCGACGCTTTAGCAAAACTTGGTATGATTGTGGAGAGAGCGTAGCACAACTCTAGAAACATGTTCCATGGATTCAGTTTTTACAGCAGACCTTGTTGTGAAGTGGATTTTTATGAGCGGGCAAATTGGGACATGTCCGAAATTTTGGCAGCACCGGCTTTCAACCTGAATAAACTACTATATAACCCTCAGTATGTGGTTTAGGATTGGGATTTCGTGCTTGAGGACTAAGGATTTGAATTAGAAAGACATTTAACCTACTCTCTCTCACAGGTCTGCAGCAGTGTCCAAAACCTCTACTCTAGACTGCGACATGTGAGGAAACTGAGTAATCTAAAAAGCAAAGCATCAGGCATACACCACATCAAAACGGCAACCCCCACGCCTGCTACATCAGTACTTGTTTAGGCTCTGGGTTTAAATTTAAGGTTTCGGGACACTCCAACCCAACTAACCCCCATTCCTGTCAAAACTCTTACAAAGTTCACGCATGTCCGGAACCTGAAATTGTTTTTGCCTCCCAGAAACCCTTGTTGGGATTGGCCTTCTGCCCATGCTCTGGCTGCCATGGTAGCTGGCGAAGAGCTTGTGGCTCTGGATTTCAGAAAGGAGATTGAATGGTGCACAAAGGTAAAAAAGGCAGGGTGTAGACTAAAGCTTTGAGTTTTCTGTTTTACGAAATGTCGATATGGATTTCTGGGCAAAACATTTGGGCTAGCTGAATAAACTGTGGTTTCAATTTGAAGTTCAGGTAAATAACGAGTTTCGTGATGAATGGGTCTAGTACGGACATGGGATTCAAAATGTACAAGGTCGGCAAGAAACAAATTGCTGATACTTTACAAGACATGGCCAATGAAAAACCATACCAAGCAATTGAGACCATGTGTCAAAGCCTGTTCACTGGTATCCCTATGTTATCACTGCAGTTGATTGAAAGACGTCGTGAGCAAGCTTGCCTGTGCCTCAATGCAGAGGATAACTCCTTCACGGATCACTGGCACAGTGACCCTGAAGAAGACCTCTGGGATGAGGCGTGGAAAAAAGCTGCGGCGCAACGTGGGCTGTGCAGGGCTGGGGTCCAGGGTTTAGGGCCCTGGAGTTTAAGTTCCGACATAAATGATGCCCCCACCCACTAATAATTGGAGTATTCATATACTCGAACTCAAATGCGATTACCATCATGCCTTATCTTAGCTCAATGGTCGCACGCTGGGGTTAAAGATCATTTTGACATGCATAAGGGCGACATTGGGGACACATTGTTGGAACATTTTCGGCACCTGAAGTTAGGGGGAGAAGCGTGGAAGCCTTGAGGTCACGGCTAATTGCTAGAGAGTCCTTCAGACATCCAAAATTGAAAGTTTTGCCGTGTAGCATGACTCCAAATTTTTTGACAAGAACGCAAAGGTCCCTTTACCCAGGGATACAATGTTGGTGGAAGGCCCCTGCGAAAGCTTAGAACTTAAAATGTACAGACGGAGGCCACTGATGAATTTGATACCTGGCAATCCCTCCACACTAGGCCCTAGAAAAAAAACTCCCATACTGTTACCATTGACTGTCGCCATGTATCGCATGATCACATTAAGAAATGATGGGAATTTCCATAAATCAAAGGAACCAATAAAGACAATAAAAAAATTACTGTGCCACTTGCCACTTGATAACCAAATGTGAAATTGGTCCCAACGTCACACAACACATGACAAAAGGAGTGAAATGTTGTTCAGAGGTAAGCCGCCGCCAAACTGAAGAATCATGAGGGGGCCAAAAGCTTTGTTTGCTGCGCACGCCTGTTAAAATCATATAAACATTTTCTGGGTCATACACAATACATGAGCACACCACACGCACATGTTCCATTTTAACCAGAATGTCCGCATGCTGCGTAACATGGATAAAAACGAAAAACATGTAACTCTTGCTATGTTGAAATAGGATGTCCCAAGTATTGTGCTGGCTTTGTTGCAAGACATGGAAAATGTACACATGAATTTTTTGCGCTGTCACTCCCAGTCTTGCTGTTTGGGGGAGAAGTAGGGAGTAAATTCGAGTATTTATGTGACTTCTAAATCAAGATGCCCAAACCCCACGTGTAGCCCCTAGCAGGCGATGTCCCGCGGTAGGAAGGGTGCGCAAAATTTGCCCGCCTCCTTTGGTGAAAGCTTCAGACCAAATTATGGCCTCACAAATCTACCCTACTCCCCACTCCGACCTAACCACAGGCNNGCGGCTGCAGTCTGTTGGGGTGTGGTTTGAGCCTAGAAATGCGCAGTGAAACATGCTCTCATATTGGGCTCACATGGGCTATGTACAAAAATGAAATGTTTGTTACGCCCTCGTCGATTTTCGTGGGGATGTTTCATCCACATAATCGAACTAATCATATTCTGTACAAGAAACTAACTACTCAGCCAATCATCTCATTTCCATGTCATAAAACAATGCTGAAAGTCAAAAGATCACATCATCATGACAATCTCATTCAAGGATCGATCATCATACCCGTCTTGGACGGCTTGTTACGACTTGACTTCTGGACGCAACTTTAGCACAAAGTCACATCAACGGCTAGATGCAACGGATTTAATTCCATCACAAAGCCTTTGCTGGCTCTCAAAGCCACTTGTAACCATTGGGCCAAATGCCCACTTTCCAAAGTCGCCTAAAACTGGCACGCCTTCAAACCAAAACGGATAATCAGAATCAACCACTTGAACGAACATGTCAAAGATGACTCGTGACCAACTACTCAAATAACCATAATCACCCTGCGGCTCACTTTTCCATCACGCAAGGCGGTTCAGGTCATCATGCCTTCAAGAGCTGAATTAAGCAAACTACTTCAAGTTCGCTTCGTCCTAAATCACTTGGGCGCACACACGTTTTGTAGCCGTCTCCAACGAACTACGGTGAAACATGCAATCATTTGTTGCATTTTGAACAGCACTACGGCACAGGGAAATCGCCATTCCCTCAGATCGTAAGTCGATTCAAAATCAGCTAAAGTTTTCAAAGCATCTTAGCGGTCTTAGCGCTTCTTCATTCGAATACACCCTTGAGGATCTGTTGTCCTCTCATTATGGCAACTAATGCCTCGCTCACTTGCTTTTTCTTTCTTTCCTTTCAGCCTTTTTCTTTTCCTTGGCTGCTCGTTCCTCTTCCTTCTTGCGGATCTTTTCATTCAACTTCTCTCGCCGTCTTGCCTCTTGTCTCTTCTCTTTCTCTTCATCTCTTGCGTTTCTTTCCTTTGCTTCCTCAGCCTCTTTGGCCCTCTCGGCCTCTTTTTCTTCTTGCCACTTCTTCTCCCTGTTCTCGAATCTTCCTTGCGGCTTCTTCTTTCGCTTTCTTATTCTCGGCTTCCTAAAATCAAAGGATTCCATTTTGGTTGCGTAGAGCCAAAACTATATCGCTTTGTGCTCTTAACTCAGCCTTCAGCTTCTCCTTCTCCATCCTTTCTTTCTCTTTCTGCTTTTCCTTTTCAACTCTTTCTTTCTCAATCCTTTCTTTCTCCCTTTCTTCTTCTTTCTTTTCATCATCTCTCTTTTGCTTCTTCTTAGCTGGCTCATCTTTCGCCACTTCAACCGTTCAGGCCGTCTCTTTGACCAACCCAATCTCAGTAATGTGATCCAGCACTTCCTGTTTCGTCATCTTGGATAGGGTGATATCGTCTTTCAAAGTACATTCGTTCTTACTTGCAACTCCCCCTGCTGTGGGAGAACCCCTATTTCAGAGGTTAGACCTCTGTTTTTCGAGATCGCTAAGCGCGTGTTTCCGAACGTGCAGCTGCTGCAGTACGTAAAGTGCTGCGGGCTCTTACCCACTGCTTCAAAGCTGCTGCGAGCTTAAATCTAGCTCGAGTTGGATTTCGCAGTCGTACGCCCCGCGGATATCTCTCCTTGGCAGGCGCGGCACTTCTCCCAGAGCTTTGGAATCTCCTCTCGACGTACGCTTTGCCTTGCGGATGCATAGGAGGCCCCACTGTGGCTGATGCTTACCTTGAAGTACTTTGACGGTACCTCAGCTGCTCAGCGTCATACCTTCTTCCTTGCTTGGCTCCTCCGTTCTCTAATCATCCGCCTTTCTCTTTCTATCATCATCCTTTGGTTCCTCCTTCTCTACCGCGGCGGTATCTTTCTTTCCTTTTTTCATAAAGCCGCCTTGCTTTCTCTTTCTCAAGTTCATCCTGAACCAACACAACCTCGGAAGGCATCTTAATGTCCTCGAGGTTTTCCTCAACCTCGCTTGCAGGGGTCTGTCCTGCATCCAAGGTGTACGTGACGCGGACATAAATTTCCCTTTAATTGAATCTGGGTTCGAATCTAGGTTCCGAACCTGGGTAGGAACCTGGGTTGAAACCTGAATTCCGAACCTGGATTTGAACCAGGGTTCAAAACGTTCGAACCTGGGTTCCAACCAAGGTTCGAACAACGGGCTTCGGCTCTGCTGTCTGCGGAATCACCAGCGGCTCTGCAAAAATGTTCTTGGCCACGGGGGGCTGAGTCTCCACACACTGCGAAACCTGACTGTCCTCCTGTTGGGGGATCCACTGGTCGCGCCTTCACAGGTGTCACGTCCGTACCTGAGCTCAGCCTCTCCAAGCTCTGCACTGCCACTGCTACCGCCCTGGGGCTATCTCTGCCACCTCCGACATGCTGAGTCCTGCTCCCATTCCGCAGTCGCCTTCCAGAAGGTTCTTCTCCGCTTGCTCCGGCACCGGAGTCGGAATCTCGTGCTCCTGCACCGGAGCTTGTGTCTCCAAGGCTGCCTCCTCCATTCGCTGCTAGGTGTGAGCGGGACCTCAAGCTGATCCACCCATCTTTCAAGCTGGTGGAAGACAAAGAACTCGAAGTCGCTAGGGAGCAAACAAGCTGAGGTTCCCCGTCAACCAAGGTCACTCTCCAAGATCGCAAAACAAGCCAACCACAGTTGCGGTACCAATACGTATATAGCCTAATAGGTCTTTGGGGGTGGCTACCACTAAGAACCCAAGAGAAAGCAAACTGTGCACACAGTCTGTCACAAGAGCTTGCAACTCAGCACACACAAGGCTGCTGCCATCACAAGTCAGAAACTGGGCTCTCACTGTCACTCTGCGGCTAAGGTTGAGAGCTTCTCCTGCAAGAGCACTGCACCTCATGGAAGTCCTAGTTCACGACAACGACATGGCCACCGTCAATCAAAACTGTGAGACAGCAAATGAATGCTGGCACCGCTATCTCCTCGCCAAAGATGATCCCAAAGAGACTCATCCATGCTACTTCTAAGACGTCCAAACATCAGATTGCTCACAGACATCTCTTCTACAGCGTGCTGCTCATGTAGTGCTGCTACTTGTTGTTCACCATGTCCAAGTTCATGCCAAAGCAACGATCAACCATGCACCAAGCTTCACAAAATCATGTCAAGGTCATGTACAGAATCATGCTCTCGTTCGTGAAAAACTGCTCGCTCATGTAAAACATCATGCTCATGACGAAAAACTTCTCCTTCACGTTGCAAAACTGCTTGCCCATGTTGGAAAACTTCTCGCTCATGCTGCAAAGCTTGTTAGAAGGCAAAGCTTCAAGGCTTTCAAGGCAAGCATCATGGTGACTCCAAGCTGAGTCCCGGCTTTCACCTTGACTGCTGGCTGCCCAGATCCCTTTCCATTTCCGCCATTCTTCTTCTTGTCTGGACAATTCTTCGCGAAGTGTCCAGGCTTGTGGCAGAAAAAACACTTCCCGTTCGACTTTGCAGGCTCGCTCGAGGCTCGAATCTTCGCTCCGCCCTTGCCCTTGTCTTTGCCACCTTCTTCTTGTCCTCCTTCTGAAGCTTTTGCTGCTGGTCCTCCCTCCAAGCTGTTCTGTTCGATTTCATGGGCCGTGATAATGGCCCGAAACAACTCTTGCGGGTAGAAGTCGTCGAAAGAGTGCTCATTTATTCGGGCTTAGATTTCGACGGCGCTCCACGCGCCAACTTGAAGGCGCCCCTAGCCGGGGCGAGGGGGTGCGAAGCACTCTTCTCCAGTCACTGTTGAAGTGTCAGGCAGCGTAGTGCGTCGACCATTACTACTACGATTACGACTACTACGAGTACGAGTACTAAGACTACTACTAGTACTACTATTACTACTATTACTACTACTACTACTACTACTACTACAACTACAACTACAACTACAACTACTACTACTACTACTACTACTATTACTACTACTACTACTACATAATACTACTACTACTACTACTACTACCACCACTACTACTACTACTACTACTACAATTACAACAACAACTACTACTATTACTACTACTATTATTATTACTATTAT